>JBBYHL010449789.1:0-55261 GCA_038381835.1 Adansonia madagascariensis | reverse complement strand
TTTGATTCATATTAAATCAATTTTTTAAAATTTATTTTATTTTATGAGTTTTGTATTGTCTTCCATAATTTCTTCCATTTCCAAAAATACAAAATTTTCTACTCCATAAAATTTTTAGGAGAATTTTCAGGGTTTATAATTTTTGAAATCCTTAAAATATTATTATTTAATTTATATTAAATCACTTTTGAAGAATTCAATTTATTTTATGAGTTTTAAAATTTTTCCTGTTACCAAAATACAGATTTTCTACTCCGTAAATTTCTTCAGTAGGATTTTTTGGAGTTCTTAATTTTTTAAATTCTTTAAATATTATTCCTTAATCCCTATTAATTCAGTTTGTAAAAAATTACTTTATTTTATGAGTTTTGTATTTTTTATGTATAACAAATTTTCTCCAGTAAGGGTTTTTCTCGTAAAATTTTACAAGTTTACTATTTCAAAAAATTTTCCATACATAAAAGTTATCTTTAGTACTAGATTAAATTAAATTGATCATTTGAAATTTTATTTAAAAAATAAAATTTTTATTTTTTACAATTTAATCTTTTTAATTAATTTTTATGGTATAATTTTACATATTATATACAAATATTACTCAAAATATCTCTAGAAATCAATGATATCATGCATGACGTCACTCTAAGATGACAAGAGTATGGGGTTATGACACAACATTTATTATTTTCTAACCTAATAAGTTAACTTAACATAAAAAAAAAAGAAAAAAAGAAAAAGATGAAAAGCCAATGGCTAAGAAGAAAAAAGAAGTCTTCTTGCCTTCCTTCCCACCTTGAAAAACCATAAGACAATTTCTCCTAAATTGCTAAGGATTTTCACGGCCAAATTTAGCCATTTTTCTTAAAATTTCTCATGAATTTTCAGGTTTTCAAGCCTTTCAAGGTAGCTTCATGTAGAAATCTTGTAATTTTGGCTTATTTCTGTCATTTTTCTTCATTTTTTGTGAGTCAAAAGGCATGTTAAAGCTCATGGATTTCATCCATGTTGAAAGGCTAAACACATTGACAATGATCTATTTTCTATATATTTGTTGTTATTCTTTGTTTTTTTATTAGTTGTGCCTTGATTCTTTTATATATATATATATATATTTTTGTTGTTGTTGTGATTTTGATTTTGTTGTATAGGTTTGGTTATGTTAATCTTTTCTTGAAGTTTGTATGATAATATATTGTTGAATATTTTTTGCATATTTATTTTTGTGATTTTATTTTTATTTAAGCTTGGTAGTATTCTAGGATGATCTTAACATGCATTTAGGTCTAATTTAATGAAAAGTGAAATTTTAGGGTCATTTTGTTAAATAGTTGAAATTTTGGAGGTTAAATTTTTTTCTTTAATTTTTTAGGCCGCTTAGGAGCTATTTCGGTTCATGGCAGCATTGGCAGGGGCTGTTTCATTATTTTTCCATTTTTTTAAACCCATTTATGGGTGTCTCCTAGCTTGGTTGAAACTTATAGGGGTCAAAATTGCAAATTTTTCATTTTTTAGGCTATTTAAGGGTATTTCTTACTTGGTCAAATCCTTAAGGACCATTTTATAATTTTTTTAAAATTCTCTAAACTTATTTAGTGGTATCTACATGATTAAGTCAATTAGTTAGTGACTAGAAAATATAAATTTTCAATATTTAGGCATTTTGGGGCATTTAACAATTTTAAAAAAAAATTAGGGATTTAGCTACAAATATCATAATAATTTTTTTTGAGGCCATGGGTGCTTGGCCAAATGTCCTAGAGTCTTTAGGTGAATTTCTCATGTATTTTTTATGTGTTTTGATGTGTGTGTTATGCCTTTTAAATCATTTAGGGATAATTTACAATTTTAGAAAAGTTTACGGACCATTAGGGAAATCTAGTATTTTTAGGTAAAAATGGTCATCGCTAGCATGAAATCATCCACTTAGATTATTTTAAATATTTTTAGCATTCCATTGGTCCTACCTGTGGGGTGCTAAAAATACTAAAACCTTTCATATTCTTTCGGTTCTCCACTAGGATACGAAATGCAACTTTTGAAAAGTTAGGGACATAATGGCATTTTTGCATTGTAGGTTACTTTAAAAACATAAATTACCCATTTTAGGTGGGCCAAAAGAAAATTTTTGTTAGCATTTTAGTCAATTTAGGACTAATATTTAATCTTGGAAAATTTAGAGACCCATTATCAATTTTTGTGCATTAGGTCATTTTTATCATATAAATTACCCATTCAGAGTAAAAATCATCATCGATTGTCCTTTCATGTCCTTTAGGGTTACCGAGATACTTTCACGTCGAAGGTACACCAAAAGGGCATTTTGGTAATTTTCTAGAACTGATTCTTAGACAGTCATCAGGATGCTTTTATGCCAAAGATACGCATTTAGGATAGGTTCACCTTTCTATGATCATTTTTAAGTCTTTTAGGGTTAGCAGGATACTTTTACATCGAAGATACACTCTAGGGGCATTTTGGTAATTTCTCTCGAGTCGAGTCTTAGGTAGTCATCGGGATACTTTTATGCCAGAGATGTACATTTAGTATAGGTTCGCCTTTCTATGATCATTTTCCTGTGCTTTAGGGTCGTTAGGATACTTTCATGTCGAAAATACACCTTAGGGCATTTTGGTAACTTTCCTAAAATGAGTCTTAGATAGTAACCAAGATGCTTTTATGCGAAAAGTGAATGTTTAGGATTTGCTTAGCCTCTTAAGGTCATTTTAGTGTCTATTAGAGTTGCCAAGATACTTTCACATCAAAGGTATACCTTAGAGGCATTTTGGTAATTCTGCTCACCGAGATGCTTTTGCACTAAAGGTGAATATTTAGGATTGGTTTAGCCTTCCAAGGTCATTTTAAGGTCCATTAGGGTTACAAAGTACTTTCACATCGAAGGTATAACCTAGGAGCATTTTGGTAATTTTGCTCATAAGGATGCTTTTATGCCAAAAGTGAATATTTAGGATTGGTTTAGCCTTCCAAGGTCATTTTAAGGTCCATAAGGGTTACCGAGGTACCTTCACGTATAAGGTATACCCTAGGGGTATTTTGGTAATTTTGCTTATCAAGATACTTTTACGCCAAAGGTGAGTATTTTAAAATTGGTTTAGCCTTCCTAGATCATTTTAAGGTCATTTAGGTTTACTAGGATACTTTCATGTCAAAGGTATACTCTAAGGGCATTTTCTTAATTTTTTTGAGTCTAGTCTTATATATGCATTGGGATGCTTTTTAGGCTGAAAGTGCATATTTAGGATAGGTTCACCCTTTTTCAAGCATTTTTGAGTCCTCTAATGGTTATTGGGATCTTTTACATTAATAGAATATCCCAAGGGTATTTTCATAATTTTACATTAGAACCATATCCTATATAAGTACTAGGATACTTTTACGTCGAAAATACACATTAAGAATATGTTCAACATATTAGGTCATTTCTAGGTCATAGAGTTCGTATTTTTTATAATAAAATTATTTTTACAAATGGGGCAATGTCTTATAATTAAATTAATATATAGGATTCCTACTAGAATATGCGAGGGATTCTTTGAATTATTTAAATAACGAGATACCCGTTTTCAAAAAGGTAGGGATTTTTCAATTTTTGTAAAAGTAAAACCTTTCATATTCCACAAGTTATTTAGCGGGGTATGACAGAGAATGATAAAAATCTTCGTTTTCTCTTGGTTCTCCAAGAGGGTATGGAAGAAATTTCGATTTCCAAAAACATTAAAATCCAATTTTCACGGAATAATAAATTTCTTTAATAAAATATTATGGGAATTATAATTAAATCAAATGTTGAAATTGACTAAAAATCAAAATTTAAGTTAGCACGCGATTAATAAGTACTGATTGCCGGATATCAGGAGAAGATCAATCCTTATTTATGATTATAATTAACTCCCAGACACTTTTAGGCGATCTCCGGTATGAGCGCATACCTTGGATTTTGTTTCCATGGTTTTCGTAACCCTCGAAAATATAAACTCTGGCAACTGTCCAATCGCACTTGGCTAAAATAAGATTGGTGATGACTCCAAAATAAATGGTCATTTTATAACGACTATTTAGATAAGTCAATAAGCGATTCATCTCGACAACTCAATTCCTAGACCCAAAATAAGAATAAGAATAACAATAATAATATGGATCCCAAAAAAAAGAAAATAACTATGTATATAGATATTTATATAGAAATAATGGATTCATTCACCATTTTAAGTCAAGCTAGTCTAGATTCGTATCTGAGCCACAGGGTCGACAGCTTGGTGACTCCACTAGGGAAGAGTTAGAGATTCAGGCCTGAAATTAATTACATGTTAACTAAATTTTGATTAATTTGGTTTCAACCGGTATTTAGCTATAATTCCTGATATTTTCAAAACAAAAATTTTATTGTATTTTTTACTTATAAATTTTGTACATATTGTTTAAGTTTTTCAGTAACCCTTTTTAGTTTCTTTTACAGCATTATTTTTGGGGGAAGTTTAGGGTAATGGTTTTATTATTTTTGAAAGTGTCAAGTCATAAAAAGTAAGTTGTTCCCCCAGACACATTGCGCAGATGCATATGCATATGCATATGCATTAGATTCTCTTCCATATATATAGAAGAAGCATAGGCACCCAATATTTTAGGAGAGGGTGAAATAACTCTGCCTTCTGAGGTGTTAGCCTCTGTTGAGGCCAGTGAAAAGCCTACCAGGTGTAAATTCTTATGCCTACCCGAGGTGTTAGCCTCATTGTAGGCATGGAAGATACTTCCACTTGAATGAACCCTTCTGACATAAACCCGTGATGGGTAAGGATTAGGGTACCTCATCAGTTCTTTCCAAACTCAGGGAACAATTCAAGAACCTATTTACATGTCTAACCTAAACCTCATGTAATAAGCTATAGGAGACTCACCTAGTTAGAGCCATACCTGGTTATAGAGGATACTAAATTAAGTACACATGGGGGAATGCTTCTAACCTTTTACTGTTATGATTTAATTTTCTTCATATTATTAATTGTTTGTCGTGTAATTATGATATATTTTATTTTTATTAATTTCTTATATTACGAAAGAGTTTTTTTTATTCTTGGCATCACATTTATATATATCCTGGGGAAACTTGTAAATTCATTCATGCACCTGCTAAGTTCACATTCTTATATGTTTGTGCATTCATAATTTCCATAATGTATTAATTTGTTTCATTTATTGTATTTCAAGAATCAAGAGATGGGTAATAATTTAGAGGCAAAGGTCAATACATTCACGTTCATCGAAGAAAAGTTCAACCATAAAGTCTGTGGAATGGAAAATCTGCTTAATAGACTGATAAAAATGATTAAGGGTTTACATGAAAGAAAAAAGATCACATATTGGAAGTATTAGAATATAGGGGAAATCAAATGATTGTGAAGATAACCTTTTAGGCTATTTGCCAGATTTTATGAATATAGGGTTAAAAAATGAATAAAAAATGAATGATTAGGATTCTCAAAAATCGCTTAGAAGCACAACACAATTAGGAAAAATGTAATATTTGCCAGAGCAATTCTTTTTGTTAACTTTGCTTTTGAATTTTGTAAATATGACTACATTTGACCATAATCAGTGGATAAGGTAGAGAATTATGGTAAGCAGTATAATGCTATTGAATCATGACTCGAATTCCTCGGATTCCTACTTCTACAATAATCTTTATGTCTATTGAATCATGTCTCATTCACTCGTTTATATATTTGTTCATTCATTTTGTTCATTCATACATTTTTTTCCATTTATTGATATACATACATGGAGAATAACAAAGATAAATGTTGACAAGATATATGTATGCATGCATACTGATTTAAGTTCCTTTTTCACTTTTTTTCAAGGCAAAGTAACATGAATCATGAAATGGAAGACATCACAAACTGCAAGATCGATGAAGTTTCTCGAAACAAGCAAGTCAGTTTGCACACAGTAAAATATTATTTATACGTTTGCTAGGGATTCGGGGAAGTACAGGCTTAAAGATAATTCTTTAACATTTAAGATATACAATTAGTGGACACTAATATTGGTTCCCTTTCATAAGAGGCTGATGTAAAAATCATTGCATAAAAATAGAATTAGGTCCTTGACCTTAACAAGAACGAAAGGTCCTACACAAGCAACGCCATAAGTAAAAAATTGTTATTATTACAAATAGTCCCGTATCCTAACAACACTTCTGTCAAGGATACGGGGAGTTCCAGTTGAATGGTATTACCTTAAAGTACTCAATTTTCATCGTACTAACACTTCTATCTGGGATCCGGAGGAGTGCAAGATGGAAGGCAACCACTTCAAAGTACTCAATCTTTAGGGAGCCAGTCCCATAATACATATTCTTGTTAACTGTGGGGCAACAGGTAACATATGTGGGATGAGAAGTCATTCACAGCTGATAAAAGCCAGCATCATAAAAAGTTAAGAAAACAAAGAAATCCATTCGGATAGTGTCCTAGACCCTAGCCTTTCATTGTTCAGCAACCTCAATAAAATCAGATCATCTCTACCATTCCAATAAAACTTGGAAAACTCCCTACCTAAGGTGGTGCAATTCGAGCGTCAGGGCACAACAATTTTTGTTTAAGGATTCTATCAACTAATACATGTTGTTCAATGTGAAGATAATTTAGAGTATCAGCATGGTTGACAAAAGATCATAGGCTGCTGTAAATTCTAATGTGAAATATTTGGATGATTCTTTACCATGCAATGAGCTTTTGGATTCTTCTTTTTCGCTAAAGAATCTAGTGAAGAATCATGCCTCATATAATTATTGTGCTCATGGCATGATTGAGTTGATAAGAAATAATCGCACCTTATGGAATTTTCAAGCTTGAAAACTAGAGTTTGATATACCTTTCAATGTTCCACTAGTTAATTTACATCTCAACCCTCAGGAATGCCAGCCTAGAAAAATTTGGAGTTAGTGGATGCTTATCAACAATGATTTGTCTAAGGGTTATTGACCTTATGGTAATATGCCAACCAGGGGCAATTTCTATCTTGACTTTAAAATTCTGTACATTTTCTTTTGGAAACTATATATTATGAAATTAATTTTGATTTGTAAATAGTACATGAATTTTATAAATAGTGATTTCCAATATCTTGGATAACGAAAACATTCTGAAAAATTTTTCTTTGTTAGAAGATCACTATTAGATTAATCTTCTCAGAAAGGTCCTCTACCTTTCCATATGTAATTATCCCAAACATTCAACTATAGACCTTTCACCACCTAAGACCCTCGACATCTAAATGTTCTTTTTTAGGGATTCCTTGAAAGACTTACAAATAGGTTATGCTCCTAAAAGATTCAGATATCAATAGTTAGGCATATGTCGAAGTAATGATAGTAATTTCGAGATCTCCCTCAGTTGGATAACATTTTGCTATGATTTTCTTGACACTTTCCCAAATCCTTGGTATAGGAAGAATTAGAGTAAACATGAGTCAAAATCTCCTTTTCCTTTGAACAAAACTTTTGCAAGCCAATGCCTGATGCATAAGATAAAGATCTAAGATTTTTTCCACGCTAATTCGATTTTACTTCCTTAAGGCTCAACTAGTCATTGGTGGCTATAAAGCCGATAGTACTGAAGGGCATACCTTATGCCTTAGAAATTTAGTGCAACATCATGTTAATAAGGTATTCAAAATAATTTCTGAAAGAGATTATCCTTTTTCCTAGCGAAATGCTTGGTAGTTCAAATGGCTTTGTTTAAAATGAAAAGTGGCATTCTTTCTCCATCCTTTTTCAAATATAAAAAATTATCCCTTTGCGATCCCTTTCGAGCTTGATAATTTATTTTCTTTCTTTGAACCCTAATCAAGGATCGCTCTCCACACTAGGGGATAAATAAGGCTAAACTTCAAATCAGAAAGGATAAACTCCAGTCTAGAATTACAAGTAGACCAAGTTAGATGTCATAAGGCAAAATTTAAAGACTAATGAAAGTTTGAGTTTCAAGTTCAAATATTCAAAGTGAAAAATGAAAAAAGTTTGAGTTTCAAGTTTAAATATTCAAAAAAAAAGAAAAACAAATAAAAAAGCTTAACTTTAAAGTTTTTCAAAAAAAATTAATTGATTAAGAAAATTTAAATTTCAAGTTCCCTGAAAATAAAGAATAAAGCAAGCACATGAAGATGAACAAATAAAGATTTGTTCATCTAAAAAGACGTGCCAGAATCAACTTTTTCTAAAGAAGAGTGATCCTTGTAACGGAACTCTTTGATTTAGGCCAATTTATCTTTTTCTTCCTAAACCCTAAACCATGGCCTATGTTACATACCTACAAAGTCTATTTTGATCAAACACAGCTAATTAGGCTGTTAGGGTATTCCTAGGAAGCTCTTTAATAATTCATCTTTTTGAATGATTTTTGAGTCTTTAATAATATGATGGGGCAATATTAAAGGCCTAGGAATTGCTTCTAAATTAACAAAGATAGCCACTAATGGCGGAGAACCTTTCATGCTAATTCAAAAATGATCCCAAACCCATGAAAATTTCATGACATCAACAAAAAGTTAAGTAAAATGTCCAAACACCCATTCCTTTCAAAATGAACTTTTAAAACTTTTATACCCAAACTTATATATTTATGCTTGCCAAAATCTTTTCACATCAATCCTTTGAGACTTCGTGTTTACTAGCATTAGTTTAACACTTGTCGCGCTATTGTTTTCAAAGATTAAAAGGATGTTATAACTTGATTGTTTACCTTTCAAGAAATTTCCATGAAAGAGACATTCATCTGAATTTAGTCTTAATAAACCTAGACTTTTTGTATCAATTTCTTTAAGACAAACTTTTGCCAGTGCTACCCTGTTTGTCCTTTTAAATCCACTTTTTCATCTTATTCAAAGAGGCCACAAATGGTGATCATCAATCATAAGAAAGTTTTAACATCATGTGAAGATAACATATTCATTCTCCTTGATATTGGCAAATCCATGGTCAAAATAGTTTTGGAATTTTCATAGATTTTGATCAAGTAAACTTTTGCCCTAGGCTAATAAGAAAGTGATCTTGTTCTGTAAATCCTAGAATTTTGATAAGTTATGATATTTTTCATGATTTCAATAGAAGTTTGTAAACACACCTCAAGCAAATATTTATCCAATTAATAAGGTTGTATTATTGAGTTGATAAACATTAATATGATATTTAGTGACCTTTCAGGAAAAATTAGATAATTCCTAGATCCCTAAATAAACATTAGAAAAAGGATTTCATGGGACAAACATATTATAACTAGTTAATGATTTAAACCTTCAACTCCAAGTATGGGAAGAAACCTTCAACTTCAAGTTTAGCCATGGGCTTTTTTTGCCAAAAAAGGAGAAATATCCATAACATATTCTGAAGATACCTTCAAATTGAGGAAAGGTAAGCGTGGTCCTAAAGGAGAGCAACAAGTATGTTGTTCCTTCAAAATTGAAAGGTAAGTCCTTTATCTTTTCAAATTAACCTAACATAAAATTTCATCTCAATCAACCCCTTTTCATCTGTTTACTTGCCAGCTTTGTCCCAGTCAACCTTTTATTCCTGTTAACTTATCAACTTTGTCTCGGTTAACCTTTTTTCTTGTTGACTTATCAACTTTATCTCGGTTAACTTTTTCTCCCTATTACTTGTCAACTTTGTCCCCATCAACCTTTTTTCTCTATTGACTTGTTAGCTTTATCCTAGTCAACCCTTTTATCCTCATTGATTTGTCAGCTTTATCCCAGACAACCATTTTCTCCCTATTAACTTGTTAACTTTTTCCCAGTCAACCCTTTTATCCTTATTGACTTATTAACTTTGTCTCGATCAATTTTTCCACCCTATTGACTTATTGACTTTGTCCCAATCAACCCTTTTATCCCTATTGACTTGTCGGCTTTGTCTTGGCCAACTTTTTCTCTTTATTGACTTATCGGCTTTATCCCAGTTAACCCTTTTATCGTTGACTTGTTGGCTTTCTCCCAATCAACCATTTCCTCCTTGTTGACTTATCGGCTTTGTCCCAGTCAACCCCGTTTATCCTTGTTGACTCATCAGCTTTGTCCTAATCAACCACTTTTATCCCTGTTGACTTATCGTCTTTGTCCTAGTCAATTTTTTTATCCCTGTTGACTTATCAACTTTGTCTCAGTCAACCTTTCTCTTTATTACTTATCGATTTTGTCTCGATCAATTTTTTCTCCCTATTGACTTGTCGACTTTATCTCGGTCAACCTTTTCTCTCTATTGACTTGTCGACTTTGTCCTAGTCAGCCCTTTTATCCCTATTGACTTGTTGGTTTTGTCCCAGTCAACCTTTTTCTCCTTGTTGACTTGTCTGCTTTGTCTTAGTCAACCCTATTTATCTTTGTTCACTCATCAACTTTTATCCCTGTTGAGTTGTTGGCTTTATCCTAGTTAACCCTTTTTATCCCTGATGACTTATCGATTTTGTCCCAATCAACCCTTTTATCAATTTTGACTTATTGACTTTGTCTCGATTAACCTTTTCTCCATGTTAACTTGTTGACTTTGTCTCGGTCAACTTTTTTCTCTCTATTGACTTTTTAGCTTTGTCCCAATCAACCTTTTTCTCTCTATTAACTTGTCAGCTTTGTCTCGGTCAACCTTTTCTCTCTATTAACTTATCGACTTTGTCCCGATCAACCTTTTATCCTTGTTAACTTATCAGCTTTATCCCAGTCAACCCCTGTTTATCCTTGTTGACTTGTCAGCTTTGTCTCATCAACCTTTTATCCCTGTTGACTTGTCAGCTTTATCCTAGTCAACCCTTTTTATCCCTATTGATTTTTCAGCTCTGTCCTAATCAACCTTGTAACCTTGTTAACTTGTGGACTTTGGCCCAGTCAACCCTCTTGTCCTTGTTGACTTATCAATTTTGTCTCGGTCAATCTCTTATCCTTGTTGAATTATCGATTTTGTCCCGTTAATGCCTTTTAACTTAGGTTTTATCTTAATCATCGTTTTAATTCAAGGTTTTTTTCTGGGCCGATTAGCTTTTATGTTAATTATTAGTTTTGATTATTTTTCACACATCTTAATGACCCGAGCAAAATTATGTCTATTTGATCTTTGCCTTGTTCCTGATTCCCAACAACGATCAAAGAATGACAGTTGTAGACACCTAATTTCATCCGATCTTATTTTTTTTAATAATCCTGAATATCCAAGATTGAGGACTTAATGGCAACCCTTATAGGGAATGATTCTTTTTAGATGAATCGGACATTCTCAAAACCTTTTTATTCATAGTTAAATAGTCGTAAGTTCACGTGATAAAACAAACAATCACACTTCGATCTTTAATTTTAGATATATAAGACCAATATTTAAGAGAAAAATCATTTTTTTATCTTTCTTTGTCAAAATTTTGAGAATTTGTTACTACGAATGATATCACGGTCAAATTTCTCATTTTTAGGAATTTTTAGAGAATTTTCCATTAACTTGGAAGTTGACCGTCGTTTAATTATACTGATACTTGTATGGTATTTATGCCGATACGTACTTTGAAAAATCAAAAATATTCAAGGAAAAATTCATATTGGTATTTTATACCATAAGGAGTCAGGTGTCCATTTTTGGGACTAATTTTGAATTTTCATAATATTGCGAGTTTTATACTAATAAAATTTTTCCTGAAAAAATTGTTTCAGATTCTGGATTCTCATCTTTACTATTTTGTAAATTAGTATTCTGGATAATAGGTTTTATTTAATTCACTTTTATATAAATTTTAATGGATTCTTTAAAATTTTCTTTGTTCTGAAATACGAGCTTTCCTTTATCTCTAAAATTTTATTGTGGAATTTTCTCAAGTTTTTAACTTTAAAATTCTTTAAAAATTTGCATTTAATTACCATTAAATCATTATTTTCAAAATTCATTTTATTTTAAAAATTTTACATTTTCTTCCCATTTCAAAATACGGAGTTTTTTATTTATTAAATTTTTTTCAAGAAGATTTTTCTTAGTTTATAATTTTTAAAATTCTTCAAATATTATTATTTAATTCAAATTAAACCGGTTTAGGAAAATTCCTTTTATTTTTATCAGTTTTGCATTTTTTTAAAATTCTTCTATTTTTGAAATATGAAGTTTTTTTACTTCGCAATTTTTTTGGGAAAATCTTTCTTAGTTTATAATTTTTAAAATTTTTAAATATTATTATTTAATTTATATTAAATTATTTTTGAAAATTTTAATTTATTTTCTGAGTTTTAGAATTTTTTCTGTTACCGAAATACGGATTTTATACTCCAAAAATTTTTCGATGAGATTTCTTCAAGTTTACAATTTTTAAATTTCTTTAAATATTATTATTTAATTTATATTAAATCAATTTTGAAATTTTTATTTTATTTTATGAGTTTTAAAATTTTTTCTGTTATAGGAGACATATTTTCTACTCGTAAATTTTTCAGTAGGATTTCTCTAAGCTTATAATTTTTAAAATTCTTCAAATATAATTGTTTGATTCATATTAAATCGATTTTTTAAAATTCATTTTATTTTATGATTGGTGCATTTTCTTCCTTAATTTTTTCCCTTTCCAAAAGTACAAAATTTTTTACTTCGTAAATTTTATGGAAGATTTTTTCTTGGTTTATAATTTTTAAATTCTTACAATATTATTAAATCATTTTTGAAGAATTTAATTTATTTTATGAATTTTAGTATTTTTCCTATTACCAAAATATAGAGTTTCTACTCCGTAAATTTCTTCAATTGGATTTTTTAGAGTTCATAATTTTTAAAATTCTTTAAATATTATTTTTTAATCCCTATTAATTCAGTTTGTAAAAAATCCATTATTTTATGAGTTTTTTTATTTTTTACGTATAATAATTTTTCCCCAATAAGGTTTTTCTCGTAAAATTTTATGAGTTTGCTATTTTAAAATTGCTTTAGTACATAAAAAATTATCTTTAGTATTAGATTGAATTAAATTTATCATTTGAAATTTTACTTAAAAAACATAATTTTTAATTTTTATAATTTAATATTTTTAATTAATTTTTGCGGTATAATTTTACATATTGTATACAAATATTACTCAAAATATCTTTAGAAATGAATGATGTCTTGCATGACATCACTCTAAGATGATAAGGGTATGGGCTTATGACGCAACAAGTTAACTTAACATAAAAAAAAAAAAAAGAAAAAAGAAAGAAAGAAAGAAAAAGATGAAAGGCCAACGGCCAAGAAGAAACATGAAGGCTTCTTGCCATCCCTCCTACCTTGAAAAACCATGGGACAATTTCTCCTAAATTGCTAAGGATTTCCATGGCCAAATTTAGCAATTTTTCTTAAAATTTTTCATAAATTTTTAGGTTTTCAAGCCTTTCAAGGTAGCTTCATATAGAAATCTTGTAATTTTTGCTTATTTCCATCATTTTTCTTTATTTTTGTGGGTCAAAAGACATGTTAAAGCTCATAGATTTCATCCATATTGAAAGGCTAAACATGTGGATAATGATCTATTTTCTATATATTTGTTGTTATTCTTTGTTTTTTTATCAGTTGTGCCTTGATTCTTCTTTTATATATTTTTATTGTTATTGTGATTTTGATTTTGTTGTAGAGGTTTTGTGATGTTAATCTTTTCTTGAAGTTTGTATGATAATATATTGTTAAATACTTTTTGCATATTTATTTTTGTGATTTTATTTTTATTTAAGCTTGGTAGTATTCTAAGATGATCTTAACATGCATTTGGGTCTAATTTCATGAAAAGTGAATTTTTAGGGTCATTTTGTTAAATAGTTGGAATTTTGGAGGTTAAAGTTTTTCTTTAATTAAGCCACTTAGGAGCTATTTTGGTTCATGGCAGCATTGGCAGGGGCTGTTTCATAATTTTTCCAAATTTTTTCAAACCCATTTATGGGTGTTTCCTAGCTTGGTTGAAACTTTAGGGTTCAAAATTGCCAATTTTCATTTTTTTAGGCTATTTAAGGTATTTCTTATTTGGTCAAATCCTTAAGGACTATTTTATAATTTTTTTTAAATTCTTTAAATTTATTTAGAGGTGTCTACATGATTAAGTCAATTAGGTAGTGACTAGAAAATAAAAATTTTTAATTTTTAGGCATTTTGGGGGCAGTTAACAATTTAAAAAAAATTAGGGATTTAGCTACAAATATCATAATATTTTCTTTGTGGCCATGGGTGCTTAGCCAAATGTCCTAGAGCCCTTCGATGAATTTCTCATGTACTTTTGATGTGTTTTGATGTGTTTTGATGTGTGTTCACCTTTTAAATCATTTAGGGACAATTTGCAATTTTAGAAAAGTTTAGGGACCATTAGGAAAATCTAGCATTTTTAGGTCAAAATGGTCATCTCTAGCATGAAATCATCCACTTAGATTATTTTAAATATTTTTAGCATCCATTGGTCCTCCGGTGGGGTGCTAAAAATACTAAAACATTTTGTATTCTTTTGATTCTTCATTAGGATATGAAATGCAATTTTTAAAAAGGTAGGGAAATAATGGCATTTTTGTATTGTAGGTTACTTTAAAAACATAAATTACCCATTTAGGGTATTTTAGGCCAAAAAAATCTTTTTTAGCATTTTAGTCAGTTGAGGATGTTTAATCTTGGAAAATTTAGAGACCCATAAGCAATTTTTGTACTTTAGGTCATTTTTGTCATGTAAATTACCCATTCAGAGTAAAAATCATCATCGATTGTCTTTTTATGTCTTTTAGGGTTGCCAGGATACTTTCACGTTGAAGGTACGCTATAGGGGCATTTTGGTAATTTTCTTAGATTCGATTCTTAAGTAGTCATCGATATGGTTTTATGCCAAATATGTGCATTTAGGATAGGTTCACCTTTCTATGATCATTTTTAAGTCTTTTAGGGTTACTGAGATACTTTTATGACGATGGTACACTCTAGGGGTATTTTGGTAATTTCTCTCGAGTCGAGTCCTAGGTAGTCATCGGGATGCTTTTATGCCAAAGATATACATTTAGGATAGGTTCACCTTTTTATAATCTTTTTCATGTCCTTTAGGGTTGCCATGATACTTTCACGTAGAAAGTACACCTCTAAGGGCATTTTGGTAATTTTTCTTGAATCGAGTCTTAGGTAGTCATCGAGATGCTTTTATGCTAAAGATGTACATTTAGGATAAGTTTGCCTCTCTATGATCCTTTTCATGTCCTTTAAGGTTACCGAGATACTTTTACGTCAAAGGCACACCCTAAGGGCATTTTGGTAATTTTATCGAGTCCTAAGTAGTCATCAAGATGCTTTTATGCTAAAGATGTACATTTAGGATAGGTTCGCCTTTCTATGATCATTTTCTTGTCCTTTAGGGTTACTGTGATACTTTCACGTTGAAAGTACACCATAGCGCATTTTGGTAACTTTCCTTAAATAGAGTCTTAGATAGTAACCGAGCTGATTTTATGCCAAAGGTGAATGTTTAGGATTCACTTAGCCTCTTAAGGTCATTTTAATGTCCATTAAGGTTGCAAGGATACTTTCATGTCGAAAGTATACCCTAGGGGTATTTTGGTAATTTTGCTTATTGAGATTTTTTTACACCAAAAGTGAGTATTTTAGAATTGGTTTAGCCTTCCTAGATCATTTTATTGTCCATTAGGATTGCCGGGATACTTTCTTGTCGAAGGTATACTCTAAGGGTATTTTCATAATTTTTTTAATCTAGTCTTAGATACGCATTAGGATGCTTTTAGGCTGAAAATGCATATTTAGGATATGTTCACCCTTTTTCAAGCATTTTTAGTCCTCTAGGGGTTACTAGGATCTTTTACGTCAATAGAATATCCGAAGGGTGTTTTCGTAATTGCATATTAGAACCATATCCTATATAAGTACTAGGATACTTTTACGTCGAAAGTACACATTAAAAATATGTTCAACCTCTTAGGTCATTTCTAGGTCACAGAGTTCATATTTTTTATAATAAAATTATTTTTATAAATAAGGCAATGTCTCATAACTAAATTAATACGTAAGATTCCTACCAGAATATGCAGGTGATTCTATGGATTATTTTAATAATGAGATACCATTTTTCAAAATGAAAGTAGGGATTTTTCAATTTTTGTAAAAATAAAACCTTTCGTATTCCATAAGTTCTCCAGCGGGGTACGATAGAGAATGATAAAAATCTGCATGTTCTTTTGGTTCTCCCAGAGGGCATGGAAGAAATTTTGATTTCCAAAAACATTAAAATCTGATTTTCGCTGAATAATAAATTTCTTTAATAAAATATTATGGGAATTATAATTAAATATTGAATGTTGAAATTGAATAAAAATCTAAATTTAAGTCAACACGCGATTAATAGGTACCGATTGTTGGGTATCATGAGAAGATCAACCTTTACTTGTGATTGTAACCGACTCCCAAGCCCTTTTAAGCGATCTCTGGTGTAGCGGAGACCTTGGATTTTGTTTTCATAGGTTTCGTAACCCTCAAAAATATAAACTCTTATAGGTGTCCAATCTTACTTGGCTAAAATAAGATTGGTGGCGACTCCAAAATAAATGGTCATTTCGTAACGACTATTTAGACAAGTCGAATGAGTGATTCATCTCGACAACTCAGTTCCTAGACACAAAATAAGAATAATAATAACAATAATAATATGGGTCCCAAATAAAAGAAAATAATTATGTATACAGATTTTATATAGAAATAATGGATACATTCACCATTTTAAGTCGGGCTAGTCTAGATTCATATCCGAGCCACGTTGTGACAGGTAACTCATTATGATGCCTAATCAATGGCTTGAAGTTTGTCAATCACTAGACGATGATAAGTAAATACCTAACATCATTAGAAAAATAATGCTGTCTTGCTATGAGCAAACACCAGAACAAGCCATTATGTTGTTTGATCAATGGCTTGACATTGCTTGTAATTGTACTATGATGAACGAATCATCACTATCTTGAGCGTTGATCTTCATCCCAATGGAATGCTTATGTCTCAGACGTGCTAGTCTGCTGTCCACATAAGTCTAGGTTTGATAGGGAAAATGTTTATACCCATTTTTTTCATGCTCACCTTGGGGCACCATGATGCCCCAGGGCACTTTTATTCTGTGACTTATTTCTTGTCTTTGATACGTTATTAACTTAGTGTTTCTTTTATTGCTGTCTTTGCTACATGCATCATGTCATTTTATACCATCTCAAGTTGGTTCCAGGTACAATGTCTATAAACAAGTATCTCACCATGGCATAAGCACTAGTCGAAAGTTGTGAAGATTTTGAAATAGTCAAGATCAAGTCTGAAAGGGAACAAAGAGAGAGTAGGGATTGTCCCTGGCCCAGATATATCTTAGAAAACCCAAAATGCACTGAAATGAATTTTAGGCAGTTCAACCTCAAAGAGTTGAAAGATGTGTGGAACAACTGGGATGGACTAATAAAGCAATCTTTGTAGAAGATTATAGGAATATTGCTATATTGGTCTAAGACAAAGTCGACTTCAGATTACTATGTGCTATGCTATAATTATGGAATCCCACATATAAGTGCTTCACTTTTCATCGAGCATGATCTAGTCCCTACTGTAGAAGAATATATAGCTATGCTTAATATCAAAAGGGCCTAATCCAACAAAATTTACTCTAAGTTGGCAAAACCTATACCTTTTAAGAAGAAATTGGTCAATATGCTCGAAGTTAAAGAACACTAAGTGGACTCACATCTAGTCAAATCAATTAATAGTGCATATATTACATGGGACAGTTTAAAATCTGCCATGAATACCCAATCAGAAAAGAAGAAGATTTGGGATGCTTTTGCATTGGCAATCTATGGTTTGATCATTTTTCCATAGGCTATAGGACATATAAAGGTCACCGTGGTATATATTTGCTCAAGAGTTACGGTATTAATCTTGCTCCTACCATTTTACCAAAAATTATCAGGCCATTAAATTTTGGGAGAAAAAGAGGCAAGGCATGCTTTATCAGATGCTCATCAATGTTGTATGTATGGCTCTTTAATTTTTTTTGAGGTAAGAGATCGCTACATTTGTACATGTTGAATTTTAGTCCTTTCACCAAGTTCTTGGAAAAAGAGTGGCTATAATATACTACCAAAGATCAATGGATGGCAAAGGTCTAAGATTTGAATGCCAATGAAGTGACTTGGATAGTTCCATGGATCATTCCTTGCCCAATTGTATGTACAAATGCAAGCCATTTCATTAGGTACCTCTTAATAGATTATGAAGAAGCATCGATTACGCCTCATTCTGGCTTTACAGTAATTTGATTACCGATAGTTTGTCCCTATCACTCATGAACTTTGTATGCTAGATTTTGAATATGAAGGATGGTTACACAAGTTAGGTACAAACGATCTTAGACGTATGGTGAAAGACCGATTAAATTATATTGAAAAGAGAGAAAACAATGACTCTTACCTATAAACATTAGATAATTTGGTGAGTTAACGACACCATACTATTGCCTACTAAGTGTATCCTTCATGTTCCAACAGATAACCCTTCATCTGAGATTGAAATCCTGAGATATGAATTTGCATAAAAAAATAGCTGCTTTTCCTAAAGAAATTTATCAGTTGCAAGAAGAGAATAATCAATGGGAGCATGAGTGTCAAGTCCAAGAAAAGTGGATATATGAACTTGTCATGATGAAAAATGCCATCAACAAAGAGCTCCAAGACTTAAATAAAGACTACATGGCACTACAGAAATAAAGAAATACACAAGAATTGGCAAATCCCCAGTCAAATGGAAAGCTTAGCTTGTTTCTCTTGCTAATAACTTAGAAACTTGAAAGGCTCGAGTACAGACTATTGTAGAAGAACTCATTAGACCCACGTAATTGCATTAGTTTATCAAAAAAGAAGCAATAGCTTGGTAGCTCAAGTACAAGTTCTTTAAGAGGGAAGGGTTAAGAATAAAGCTTTGGCTATAATGGTTCAAGAGTTGGGGCATGCCTTTCAGGTCTAGAAAGATCAAGTTGAAAGATTGTCAATGACTTTTGAAGAATTTTACCATAATTAGATTTTGGCTAACCGATCTCAATTGGAGTATAAGGAACATCTCCAAAACCTCATTGAGCAAATTTGCATGGTTTAATAAGTGTAGAGAACATGTTTGAATTAGCTAGATCTGTGAGGCAAGACTTCGTTCCCATAGAAGATAATGGACAAGAATTGTTGAACTTTTAGAACTTGTATTCAAACAATGTAATAGCATGTGATATTTTCATATTTGATTACTTTCAAACTTGATGGGCTATAATTAATGCTTTATTCGAATGGAAAATACTTATTCTAAAGCCGTTGCCAAAATCTAACTGTCTCTTGCATTTGCATACATGATTTAATTTGTTTAATTATGTTTTTTCCATAATATTATCACGTGCATATGATTTCATCTTCATTCTTGCATGCATCATACTCATCATATTAATAAGTCTAATCCAACATCACTCTAAAGTGTAAGGGTCCCTAAAACACAAAATCAAACACCAACATCGGTACAACACTCGTCTATGTCGAAAGGCAATAGAAAATGATCACTAGGCTTGTATCAAGAGGCTTAAAATTACGCATTGAGAAGCTTAAGAGCAAATGCTTTATAAGACTGGTGAACTACAAAGTTAAGTTGCTAAATTAACAAAACAACTAGCTACTGCCTTAAAGGATAAAAGGCAAATAAATGTCACTGATAAGGGTAAGAAACCAGCCAATCCTAAGATTAATCTGAATAGAGGAATTGAAGTCACCAACAATCCTAAAAAAGCCCAGCAAGAGCAGTCACCCCCAGCAACATCTATCCCACCTACTTAACCATTCATACATATAAACCCGATGACAACACTATATCTGGCTTAAAGATATTATGGCATGAATATGGGATCGTTAATAGCAAATCCTTTAGTTCTAGAGCTCAATGATCAAATAGAATAGGAAAAAGTAGCTAATTCAAAGAGTGCCATGGCTGTTGGAAATAAAACTAAGTACAAGTTATTAGAAAAATACCTCAAAGTTATAGAAGGAAGCAACAAGTTTGGAATTATAGATGCCAAATCCTTACACTTGGTTTTAAACCTTGTTATCCTATCAAGTTCAAAGAACTAGATTTTGATAAATACAATAGGACCACAGACCCTATTGCATATATCCATATGTACTACCAAAAGATGGCTGGGCATGAAGACAATAAGAAACTATTAATACACTATTTTCAAGATAGTTTAATCAAAGTAGCTGCATGATGGTATATAGAGCTTGACCTAATCAAAAATCAATCATGGGCAGATTTGGCTTGAGCTTTTCTGGATCAATATAGGTGTATATCCGATGAGGCTTTAGATCAAAATTTTTTATTGAACATGGAAAAGAAGCTACTGAAAACTTCAATTAGTACGTCCAAAAGTAGTAAGAAGAGGTAGCCTAGGTCTTTCCTCCACTAATTGGAAAAAGGATGATAATCATGTTTGTCAACACTCTGCGAGCTCTTTATTATAAGAAGTTAGTGGGAATTCTATGAAGAATTTTGCTAATATGGTGATGTCTAGAGAAATGATTGATAATGCCATAAAGACTGACAAAATGTCAGGCAGGGAATTCTCCAACATTACCAAAAATTCTACCACCAAAGGCAAAGACAAAGAGGTGAACATTGTTAGCAAGAGTCCAACCCAGATCACCTAAAATCTTTATAAATACCAAGCATATATTTGCTTAGCATGGCATATCCAGGATTCCACCCATATAACTAGTATAATAACCAATATACTCTAGCTAATTCAAACCAACATGAATCTTTCATCAAACCACCTCATAATTCTACTCAAAATACTTTATCTCACAACAAAAGTAACATCAAAGCATTGAACAATCAACAAGCCCTTAAAAAAGTTTGATCTATTTCTTTATTCTTGTAAAAAGGTCTATGCTCATTTACTAGGAGGTTAATTGGTAGTTCTAGTGTTTATAACTCTAAAGTCTCCTCTTTATGCTAAATGGTATGATAAGAATGCCTATTGTGAATACCATACTAGAGCAGAAGCTCACAGCATTGAAATTGCACTTCTTTCAAGAGAAAAGTTCAAGCCTACTAAAAAGTAGCATGATTAAAATCGAACAAGGGGCAAGACCCAATGTTGAAGCTAATCCACTCTTAAACTTGTAGAACCGGAGTAAATGCTATGATTGATGTCAAGCATTGTTGGTTTAAGAAAAATGTTAAAGAAGTAAAATGCCAATAAGAAGTGTATGGCAGGCTCTCATAAAGGTTGTGCTGGTAGGCCGACCTCAAGATAAAAAGCTTGCCAGACCCTACTGTTGCCATTATGGACAAAGGCATACATTGCAACACTGTGTAAAATTTTTAATAAACACATGTCATAAGAGCTTAATATGGGAATAGTCATAAAAGTGCAAAGGATTCTAAAATCAAGCAAGGAACATGAAACCAAATGTTGCACAACATTACAATACTGGCCATCATAAATGAATCATGGAAAATAATCACTAAAAAAGCATCAAGTGACTTAAGTCATTGTAAGAGAATCTTAAGACCCAATGCTTTTAATCGAGATGCATTGATGCAAAAGAATCTTTAACATTAAAAAATCTCTAAAATAAAGGGTCACTTAGGTAAGTACCCTATCTCTCCAAACTATCCCGCTATAAAAATCTAAGCCCAATGATGTTGGTAGGTTAGTCTTGACTAATTAGCCAATGTCATCGTGTCAAAAGAGTCTAAGCCTAATGATGCTAGTGGGTCAAATCTAGCTAATTAGTCTATGTTAAGAACTTATGTTTAGAATCTTTGTCATGAATCTTTGTCAAGAACTTTCGTTAAAAACCCTTATCATGAACCTTTGTCAAGAAATTCTTTTAAAGTCCAATATTGCTAGAATGTCATGATTTAGTTTGTTAGCACCTTTATTAAGAACTTTTGTCAAGAACATCAGTTAGGAATCTTTGTCAAGAAATCCTTTTAAAGTCCAATATTGCTAGAACACCGTGATCTGACTTATTGGCATATTTGTAAAGAACTTTCATCATGAATCTTTATTAAAAACCTTAGTCAACAATCTCAGCTAAGAACCTTTATCAAGAAATCCTTTTAAAGTCTGACATTGGTGGTTGTGATTCAGTGCATTGGCATTATATTTTTTTAAGTCAAACCTAGGGATAAGTCAAGCCTAGGATCGTAGTCTAGGTCTTTCAACTAAAACCTATCAAGAAATCCTTTCGAAGTCCAATGTTGCTGGTTGTTATTTGGCATATTGACATTCTGTCATGTTTAAGTCAAACCTAGGGATACCTTGAGCCTAGGATCATAGTCTAGGTCATTTTTTTGAAATTTGTCAAGAAATCTTTTTAAAGTCTAACGTTATTGGTAATGACTTGATGTATTGGCGTTCTGTTCTTTCTTAAGTTAAACCTAGAGATAAGTAGAGTTTAGCATCTAATATAGGTTTTTCATCCAAAAGCTATCAAGAAATCCTTTTGAAGTCTGATGTTGCTAGTCATGATTCAGCACATTGGTATTCTATCATTTTTAAATCAAACCTAGGGATAGGTTAAGCCTAGGATCATAGTCAAAAAATATTTTTTAAGTCTGACATTATTGGCCGTAATTCAGTGTGTTGGCATTTTATTCCTTTTAAGTTGAACATAGGGATAGGTCAAGCCCAGGATCGTAATCTAGGTCTTTCATCTAAAACCTAAATTTTTTTTTAAAGTCCAATGTTGTTGGTCGTGATTTAGTACATTAGCATTCTATCATTCTTAAGTTGAACCTAGGGATGGGCCAAGTCTAGGACCATAGTCTAGGTCTTTTATATGAAATTTGTCAAGAGGCCTTGTATCGATATCATCTAGCATTTTTGCATAATTCATGCTATTTTCACACATTTGTACCATTGAACTTAAAATCCAACTTAGAGAAGTTTTGGCATAAAAAATCATCAAAATTCATACTAGGCTTCAGCATTATATTATGTTTGAGTTTTAACAAATTTTTAAGGCCTAAATAACCATAATAAGGGATATATGCATTACTTAATTCAATTTATTAAAGGTTATTCTTGAACTTTCTTATGGCTCAACTACACAATGTGGCCTTGATCCACTATTTTTTTGAGCAAGCCAATGAATTTGAGTGATGAGCATACTAATTGTACGCATTTGAGGTATATGCACTAAAACCCTAAAATGCCCTCATTTTTTGCATTTTATCTTCATAATTCACATGGCCATATAAGACCAATCTTGGCTCAGCTGAGAGGGAAACTTCACACTCATTCTAACACATCCTAACATATTTAAACACTCTCTAAAGACATTTTTCAACCACCATCCTTTTAAAGAACTTTCATTCCTGTAGCTCCTTAAAACCACCACTAAAAACCCTTCCAAAACCATCTATTCCACCCTTTTTTCATCTCAAACCTCTACTCCATTATTAGCACGTCCTTTAAGCATATTTTGGCAACCATTTCTTGCTAATCAATAGCAAAGAAAAGGGAAAATATGAGCTTAAATTTAACAAGTTTTCTACTCAAGGACTAAAAGAAGGACTAAAGCTACTTTGTATAACTTTCATCTCTTTTTTATCTTATTTTCTTCTTATATCGTTATTTTTATCATTTTAGAGAGCCATATCCATGTGACTATGACTTTATTCCTAGGATGCTCATGCATTTTATGGCCCTATTTATGGTAAACCTAGGATTTTTTTTGTTATGTAGATCCTCTTACCATGTTTCACTATGATTATGTGCTTGGTTTGCTTAAAAACAAGTTTTAATTTTGTTTTAAAAATTCCAGCTAACTTTTCCTATTTAAACATGTTCATATCATCCTTCATGGCATGACTTTTGATGTTGTTCATGAAGCTAGCACTCCTATGCATCTTGTTAGTCTTTTTTTTTTTCATTTTTTGTCATTCTTTACATGTCAAGATACCATCTTTATTTGTCTAAACATGCTAGTTATGTTCATCATCGTGAATTTAATGTTTACTTCATAATATATTTGTTAAGATACTTGTAGCTAGCATTTCCATGCATCTTATTTGTCATTTTCCTTTATTTTTGTCAATATTTACATGTCAAGATATCATCTTTGTTTGTCTAAGCATGCTATTTATGTTTATTTTCAAAAGTGTCATATTTAGTTCATAACAAGTTTTTTAATATGCCTATTTGATGTCTGTAAAACAGAAAAAGACCTTTTTCAAAAACCCCTAAGTTAAGCCCATGCTAACCTTAATAAATGAGGATTTACATGGACTTAAGGTTTTTCTTCATCGATCTTCCAATCTTGGGGGAAAATCAAGTTTTATGTTTGGATTCAAGGGTTATTGAAGCAAAATGTTTTGTTTTCAAAGATCAACATGCTTTTTTTATTATCTAAAGTTGCTTATGTCTAGCACTTTTTGCCTCCAGCCATTGTGTTTGTGACATGGTCAATGGGTTATTTCATCATCCCAAACTACTCTAGGATTATGTAAATGAGTTCATGAAGCCCATGTTACTCATTACTTTCTTCTATGGACATTCGGATGTCCACATCTAGAGTTTTGACCAAAGAAAATTGAGAAAATCAAAAAACTCCCCTATTTCGACTAGACAGTACTTGGGTCATGAATTAAAAAGTAATTTCCAAACCATAAATCATTTTTCACAAATTGTATGATATTTTTACTTCAAAGGGAACTGAATTACCTTTCCAACGATATCTAGTTTGCCCTTTAATCATTCTAGATGAGGGGGTTATAATTTTTTGAACCTATGCTATCTAGAACTCTTGGAGTTAGCAATTTGCAATTTGTTTATGCCACTTTA
This sequence comes from Adansonia madagascariensis, assembly GCA_038381835.1. Classification (NCBI taxonomy): domain Eukaryota; kingdom Viridiplantae; phylum Streptophyta; class Magnoliopsida; order Malvales; family Malvaceae; genus Adansonia; species Adansonia madagascariensis. The sequence continues at coordinate 30,374 of JBBYHL010449789.1, read as the reverse complement.
GCCCATCAAATGATTTTTCTAAATTGTTGAAATATCTTTCCTAAAAAATTAATGAAACTCCCTTTTCGAAAAAGGTATCATTTGTGATTTAGCAATTCTAAAATAATTGGGACTAATTTTTCAAAATTTGTCAAACCCTCTCCCTTGCATGTGCTATCAGTGACACAGTAGACCCAACTTCAAAAATTATTTCCACTTAGAAAGTGATTTTCTCGGATTTCTAGAATATTTTTATATTAACTCTTATCTAATCACCTTTCTAGCAATATCTCTCCTGATGCATAAAACATTAGGATTAGTTCAGAATAAAATTAAGAATAGGTATAGCACGATGTTGTCCTCTGTTTTAGCATTCATCAAAATTAATCAGTTTTTCTAAATTTCCACTTTGAGGCATTTGAATGTCCCTAAGTGAACCCTTATCAACCCCATCGAGTCTAAAAACATGTACCGACCTCCTTAGGCTCGGATCAAGGCATGGGCACTTTTATTTTTATCAATTTGAATTTTGCTCAATTTTCTTTTTAATCAAATATCACTTTTTTGTCAAGAATTTGTCAAAATGCCAAGAAATTATTGAATCTTTGTCAAGTTTTTCAGGCTCATCTTCCAAAATTTACCAAAATTTTTATCCATAAGACACTACAAGCTAGTTTTAAAGGGGATACACCATCCTCGCTTTCACAAACGTAAATTCAAATCTAAAAAATCACTAAAATTTTCATTTTTAGGGATAACCCAAACCAGAATTTTGAGGGGATAATTTAATCCTACTTTTCAAAATTTTTCATGAAAAAAATTAAATTTTCTCTCTTGGATCACTTTGGACTTTTACAAAATTTAAACCTATATTTCTTACCACAATTAATCAATGGATTTGAATATGTCTCCAAAATTGTCAACTTGGTTATTTCAATGCAGTCGATGACAATTACAAGATACATTCTGATCATCCCTCATCTCTCCCTTTTGTTTTTTTATGAGATTTTCTTCTGTGACATTATTTCTTTTTCGTCTTACTAACACATTTCCTTTGTGATGTTGATTTTGCACCAATATTTCCAAAATTGGTTTTCAAAATTATAGGGAATGTTCCATGTTGGTATCTCTCTAATGCTTAATACGAAATATTCAATTTTAAAAAAAAATAAATTTAAAGAATATTTTAATAAAAAATCTTAATGTTTTTTACCTCTTTGAGGTGTATACATGATTTAAATTTTTATCTAAAACCCAAGTTTATTTTATTCAAATTGATGCATAAGAAGGGGATTATATTTAAATAATGACAAGTCAAAATCGAAAGAACCGAAACTAAGTCAACACATGGCTAGAAGGATATCGATTTTGGGCATCGTAATAAGGTTCATGCCTATTTGCTTGTAACCAATTGTTAACCCCAACCATCAAATCTTTGAACCATGCAGACCATGAAGTCAGTGCTTTAAGTTTTGTAACTTAGACTATCATTCTCAATAGGCATCCAATCATGCCTAGCCTAAATGATCAATAATGACTCTAACTATTGGCTACTTTGTGGTGGCCACTCAAGACTAGTTGGACAAGCAATTCATCTGATGGTCCCTTGTCATGGTCAATAGCTAAGAATTCATACTTTTTCACTCCTATCATGTTGAAAGAAGGAATAGTCTTGGTTGAGAGGACATTTTGTTGTTGAGAAATACCTTTAAGTTGTTCACCTTCTTCACGAGAGGCACGATGCTGAATTAAGTATCAGGAATAGGGCAAAGATAAAGAAATACTATTTTGTTTAGGGTGGAATGCCGTAATACTTAGAAAAAAATGAAATCTAATTAATATTTCATTGTAATGGGGACAATCTATTGGTGGCGATTCATAATAAAAGTCAAAATGAGTTTTTAAAGGGTTTAACCTCTCTATTAGGCTTCAGCTTTTTTAAGGATTGACCCTCTATACAGGTGTCAACTAATGTAAACTTTGACTCAATAAGTGCTCAACTCTTTGTGGATAGACTCAATAGGTGTCTAGTTCTTTGTAGACTGACTCAAAAAGTGCCTAAACCTTTATGAACTACCGAACTTTTTATGGACTATGACTCAATAGGCATCTAGCTCTTTGCAGACAAACTCGATAGGTGCCCAGCTTTTTATGGACTGATTGATAGGTGCTAACTCTTTGTGGACAAACATAAGAAGTGCCCAACTCTTTATGGATAGACACGATAGGTGCTGAGCTCTTTGTAGATAGACTCAACAGGTGCCAAATTCTTGTGGATAGACTTGATAAGTGCCCAGCTCTTTGTAGACAGATTCGGCAAGTCCTAGCTCTTTGTGGATAAACTCAATAGGTGTCTCTTTGTAGACAAATTTGACAGGTCCTAGCTCTTTATGAATAGATTTGATAGGTGCTCAGCTCTTTACGGACAAACTCAATGGATGCCTAGCTCTTTATGGATAACTTTGATGAGTGTCTAGCTCTGTATGGATAGGCTCGATAAATGCCCAGCTTTTCATCGAATAAATTGACAAGAATCCAACTCTTTATGGATAAAAGGGATTAGCGTCCAACACTTTGTAGACTAAATGGATTGGCGTCCAAATGTTTATAGACTAAGGAGATAGGCATCCAACTCTTCATGGACTGAAGGGATAATTGAGTTAAGATACTTTACCTAGATGGCTTTCTAATTTATGAGCTCACAAGGTCAAGACTTCTTATTTGAGGTTTCTCAAGGCTTTTCAGAAGTAAGAATCTGTACTTATGGTCTTTTGCTATTAAAACTTTTGTAGTTAAAAGTTTGTACCTGAAAAGATTGCTAATTGCTTCATGAATGATACATGAGGATGTGAATGCATGTTAAGTGATGCAAATGTGATGATTTAAAAGCCTAATCCTAAAGTTGTTTACAGCATTTTGAGTTGCTCACTCATTCAAGAGTTTTATCTAATGTCCTCTTATCTCTAGGTCTACCAATCTTGCTCTTGATGTTTAAAGGCTCTAAATGGTTAAAGTTGTCTTTAGAGGGTATAAGTGGGCTGTGATTGTAAAGAAAAGGTCCTAAGCTTGATAAACTCATGTTTGGGTTCTTTCGTTGACTAGGGTTGCTGAACAACTCGGTATGCTCATGTTTGATTTTACTGGAAGAGTTACTGTTAATAGCCCAAGTTGACTAATTTGAATTTTAGTTACTGATGACGATAACCAAAAATGATTTTTGGCTACTGCCTTTTGACTAAAGTTTGCTTGAGAAAAAAGTTTTAAGCATTTTCTCAAAATCAAAAGGTCTAAGGGTAAGACCAACCATGGTTCTAAGGTTTGTTCCTGATCTTTAAACATGGAAAGATGTTCCTCTAAAACTTTTATCTTCTTTAAAGCAATACTAGGAAATCATGCCATCAGCTTTCTCCATTTATCAAGCATTATCAACTAAATGGTAAACATGATGCACTATGAAATACAAGTGTGACAAAAAATTGAAAGAAGAAAGAAGCAATTATATTTCACTAAAAAACAAAAAAGTACGACTCATGAAAAATTTTGAGATATATAAAGAGAGTTAAGGATAGATTTTATGGGCCATTGGTGCCATTTATGCTAATGACATGAATCCTCTACTTCAGAGACTTTTCTTGATTGATTGATCTGTCCGATATTGGCTAACCTTCAAGGAACCCTTCATGTTGCCATGTGCCCACTTTTAAAACTTTGGACAATCTGAATGACTTATCGCGTGTGACTTGAAAAAAGTATAATAGTGATGGTGGTCAAGCATTTGAGTTATCCTATGATAAGGATTTGGATTAGGGGTGGTAGTATGAAAAAGAGACAAACCATCAGGTGGATTGCTTATCCAACTAGTCTTGGATAGCCACCATGAAGTGGCCATAAACTTAGAGTCACCGCCGATCATTTCAAGCTAGGTAAGATCAGATGCCTATTGAAAATAATATTTTGAGTTACGAAACTTGAAACATCAATCTCAAGGTCTACAAAGTCTAGATTATTGGTTGGGTTTAAGAGTTGTTACGCGTAGGGAAGATTAACACCCCCATGGCACTTGAAATCGGTACCTACTAACTATGTCTCACTTTGGTTTTGGCTTAAATGGTTCCATTTGGTCATCATTTAGATATAATCCCCTTTGATGCATGAACTTTTGTGGAAATGTAAATCTGAGTTTTGAAAGATAATTTAACATTACTTATGCACTGTAGAGGTAATAAAAAGCATAAGGATTTCTTTTAAAATAATTTTCAGATTAAATTTTTGAAAATTTGGATATTCCTTATTAGGCACTAGAAAGGTACCAACAAGGAACATTGCTTTGTAAATTTTATTGGAAAACAAAATTTAAATATGAATGCATGGTAGTCACTACAAAAGGGAAACATGTTAGTAAGACGAGAACGAATATAATAGTATGATAAACTAAAATCGCAAACAAAAGAATGTAAAAAAGAGGGACAATTGAAATGTATCTCATAATTATCTTCGATTATTAAAGAATAACTGAGATGACAATTTAGAGACTGATTTGGATTCGGTGGTAATTTGAGGGATGAAAAAAAGTTTTAATCAAAACAATTTTGGGCATTTGGAAGAAAGAAATTTTTTTTTAATTTTAAGATAAAAGCAGGATAAGAATATCCCCTTAGAGACGTGGGGTTGGAGTATCTCCAAAGATAAGGTTATGAAAATAATTAGGAATAAAGAGAAAATTTTAGTTTTTTTATGAAAAATGAGGTTAGAGTATTTCCTCAAAGGAATGGGGTTTGAGTATCACCAAAGATGAAAACTTTTGGTGATTTAAGAAAGTAATTAGGAATCTCAAATAAAATCGAGAGAAAGAATTCAAGTTTTCTTTAGTGAAAAATAGAGATGGAGTATCCACTCAGAGTAATGGGGTTGGAGTATCCCTAAAGATGTAAATTTTTTATGTTTTACAAGAAAAGTCTTTTTAAAAGGATTTTGTGAATAAAAAACCAAGGATTTGTATAAAATATATTTTTGTCTTAAGCCTTGATCTGAGCTTTAAGGGTTTGTATAGTAGAAATCAGGTGCACTTTGAGATGTTCGAACGTCTCTGTAAAGGCATTTCAAAAATTAGGTTAAAAATAAGAGATAACATCATATCATCTCTTTTCTTGAATTTATTCAGGGTGCATCCGAAGGCTCCAAGGGGTAAATAAGGTACCATTAGAAAGATAACTCAATGAGGACTAATATAAAAATATTTTTTAAATCATAGAAAATCATTTTTTAGGCAGCATTATTTCTTAGAGTTAGGCCTGTTGGAACACTAGTAGCAATTGCAGGGGAAAGGGCATGATGGACTTTGAAAAATCATTTTAGTCCCATTCAGAATCGTTAGACCGTGAACAATACCTTTCTAGAAAGGGAATTTTGTAAAAATTTTAGAAAAAATATTTAAAATTTTAAAAAAATTATCTAATGGGCCAAAATGGCCTAGCCAAAATATAGCACGCTGGTTTTAAGGGTTCTAGACAGCAAAGGTTCAAAAAATCATAACTCCTTCATCAAGAATGATCCAAGGGCAAACAAAACTCTCTTGGAAAAGGATTTTGATTCCTTGTAAGGAAAAACATCAAAAAATTCTAGAAAAATCATTCATAACTTGAAAATAATTTTTCAAGCTCGAACAATGGAGTTGCCAAAGAAAAAATAGGGGAGTTAATGGATATTTTTGGGTTTTTTCAAGGATAGACTTGAATCTAGGATGTCCAAACATCTATGACAGAAAAGGACAAGTAACATAGGCATCATGAGTTCATTCCACAACCTCGAAGTAGTTTGGGACAATGAAACACCTGTTGATCATATCACTAAAAAGGGTATTAGACTCAAGATCAAGGCTTAATACTTTAACAAAAGAAAACAACATTTTATTTCCATGAATCCAGACTTGGAAAGTTTAGTTTGCCCCTAAGATTGGAGAACCAATTTAATCAAAACATTAAATCTATGCTACTACCCATTATTTTGAGGGAGCATAAACTTAACTCGAGTTTTTTTTTTTTGAAAATCAAATTTTTAACAAATAGGCACGCATGCAAACACACAAAGATGACATTTTGACATGGAAGAGATGACAAAAAACACAAAGAGGTGACAAATAAGGCAAATGAAAATGATAACTCTATGAATGGCATAAAAAATAAAGTTATGGAAGATGATATAAACATATTTAAGCAAAAAAAAGCATGCTAAAATTTTCAAGACAACATTTTTATGCCATCAAACTTCTTAATGTGCAAGAAAGTACAAGAAAATGCATGAACATGCTCAATACATGTTATGAAAAACATTCAAGCATGTGTTAAACATATGAAAATAGATGAAACATGACAAAAAAAGCATGAACAAGGGGCTGTTTTGATGACGGAATGAAAGATAAGATTTTTGGCCTACCATGCAACAACAAGGCATCAAAAGAACATCAATATCCTAAGACTAGCACAAATAAGGCAACAATAATGCATAAAAATCTTAAAAGGGTCATGGTAGAGGTCACTAAGATGATGAAAATGTTGAAAAATCAGAGAACATGCAGGGTCAAGTGGGGAAAATTTACCAAAAGTCTCAAGCTTCAACCTTTTCTCTAAGCAGCAACTTTGAACTTACCTTTTTTAGGTTAAATAGCAAGAAAGTGATGAAAAAATGGGCTTATGAGTTAGGTATGGATAAAAAGGGAGTTTTAAGGGGGAATATGAGTGAAATGAAGGCTTTTGGAAAGACTTTTAGTGATAGCTTTGAGGGATTTCAAGAATAAAAAAGAGTTTTTTGGTTTTTGGTGGCTGAAGAATATTGATACAAAAGATTATGTACCAATACATTATGCAACTTTTACCTATGAGTATCATTACAATGAAGTATGTATCGATACTATGAGCAAAAGATATTTCTAGTCTCAAGACTTAGAGGCCTGCATCGATACTCCATGGATTTCATTGATACTTAAGCTTGTGTATCGATACATTCTTCCAAAAATCACAACTATAGCTACTGCCAAGGTTCGTATTGATACAATCATGGTGAGCATTGATACATCTCATTAGGTCTTAAGACCAAACCCTCATGCATCAGTACTAAACATAAAAATTCAAATTTTTGGTAATGCAAAAACCTTGTATCAATACTTATGCCTCGATATAACTTGCACGTACTGGTGGCTTTCTAAGTTACCTCACTTTGACTTGCGTACTCATTCAAATGACTCTAGCAACACCTGAATATTGATCTTTGATGTCTCATTTTTACATTTTTCTTTAATATGACCTATAGGCATTTTATACCTCTCAAAAAAAAATTTCACCTGGCACGGTGTCGCCTAATAGTGCCTAGCGACATGGCACCCAGTAGTTGTCCCCAGTTTATATTTTATTTTCTAATTCTATCACTTTTTAATTAGGTCATAGGATACCAAAAGTTGGCCTGGACAAAATAAGGTGTCACAGTTGCCCTTTTTTAGTTGTTATAGGAAAAGTGCAAACACAAACAGACACCAATTTGTTTAGGTAAGATAATAGTTCCATGGGCAAAAAAATAAAGAGCCATCTAGTATTATGTTGAGATAAGCCGAATATATTCACAAAAAAATTGATGAGTTTCATAGGGTTTGATCTCCTTACTAGGTTATTTCTCAAGTTTAACCCTCAAACAAGTACCACTAGCTTGTGTAGGCTTTGAGGTAGATAATTTCTTGGGTTTAACCATAGATAGGTGCCACCAGCTTGTGTAGGCTTTGACTCGATAAGCATCTAGCTCTTTATGGACTGAGGTAGGTAATTTCTTAGGTTTGACCATAAACAGGTGCAACTAACTTGTGTGGGCTTTGACTCGATAAGTGTCCAACTCTTTATGGACTAAGATAGGTATTTTTCTAGGTTTGACCCTGGATGATGCCACTAGCTTGTGTGGGCTTTGATTTGATAGGGGTCTATCTCTTTATGGACTGAGGTAGGTAAGTTTCTAGGTTTAATCCCAGATAGGTGCCACTAGTTTATATAGGCTTTGAGGTAGGTAGTTTCTTAGGTTTAACCACAGATAGATGCCACCAGTTTCTATTGGCTTTGACTTAATAAGCATCTAGCTCTTTGTGGACTAAGGTAGGTAATTTCCTGGGTTTGACCCCAAACAGGTGCCACTAGCTTATGTGGGCTTTGATTCAATAGGCATGGACTGAGGTAGGTAAGTTTCGAGGTTTGATCCCAAATAGGTGCCACCAGCTTGTATGGGCTTTAAAGTTGGTAAGGGTTTTGCTTTTTGAAGAATGAGGTAGGTAGTCCTGGGTTTAACCCTAGATAGGTGCCACTAGTTTGTGTGAGCTTTGATGATTAGAAGTTCTTAACTGAAGCCTTTCAAGGCTTTTCAATAATAGGAAGTTATCCATGAAGTTCTCTATTCATCTTACTTCTGAGTGCAACAACTGGTACCTGAAGGATGTTAAATGTTGTATAATGCCTAGGGATGCAAGTACATGTCTAATTGATTAAAAAGTTATAATTTTAAAAGCTCGATCCAATGATCGATTTTAGCCTTCTTCGGTTGTTTGCTCTCAACAGGTTTGATAGGTGATCTCTTACCTCGACATTCACCAACCCTATTTTAGCGATTTTAAATGCAGTGGTTGTTTCTAGAAGAAGAAAAGATAGTCTTAGGCTTAGATGGCCTATGTTTAGGGACTTTTATTCTGTTGAGTTTAGTTAGTATAGGGGGTTTCTTTTGTCCATTATGGTCAAAATGTGTGTTTAGTGGTCTAGATGGACTATTCTAAATTCTGGTTGAGGATGGGAGGCTAAAAAGGATTTTAGGCCCTTATCTTTAGGTTAAGGCTTTTTAGGACAAGGTTTTGAGTACATTTTCAAGACGTGGGGTCTAAGAGCAAGATTGATTATGGCCTCAAGGGTTTATTCTTAGTCTTTAGACATGAAACAAAAATTTCAATGAAATTCTACCTTTCTTAGTAAAGCTAGGAAATATTGCTATCAATCTTGTTCATTTATCAAGCATTATCAATTAAATGACAAATATGATGTAACATGGAATGTAGGATTATAAAAAGATTTTATGATAAATCAAGTATTTGTATTTCATTCAAAGAAAGAGGGCATAACTTATAACAAACTATAGGATCAGAAAGGATTTTAAGATACAAAAGAGTTAAGAGCAGTTTTCTTCACTAGCTAGTCCCTGATGCTAATGACATAAGTCTTCCATTGAATGTCCTTGGAAACTTTTCTTTAATAGTTAACCCTTTTAGAGTTCGTCAACTCACAAGAAAATTCTTAAAATTACCCCATGGTAGGATATAGGCCATGAGGCTGTTTCTTATGTACAAGTAATGATGGGATTTGGTGGAGTAGGCTTGAGTAGAATAGGTGAATTGGATTATGATTTGGTGCCTTCATCGAGGTTGTAGGTTGAATTGGTTCTAGTCTAAGCTAGTAAGGGTTTGGGCCTAATTTGGTTCAGGCAAGGGAGAGTCTAGTCACTTAAGCTGTTGTTTTGGGTTTTTAACTTCAGCCAGTCCAGTTTCCTAGATGCTCAAAAGGATTTTCATCCGAGGTTTTTTTTATTAAACTGAAAATAGAATGAGGATGGATGCCTTTTTGGGTTTTCATCCTAAAATTTTTTCAAGCATAATTTTCATAATAGAATTAGAGTTCACAAGATTGGGTAGGTCATGGCCATCTATCTTTGTTAAGATTAAGGCTCCTCCGAAAAATTCATGTTTCACCACGTACAGCCCTTCCCAATTTAGGGTTTATTTTCCTCGAGCATCTTTATAGATTGAGAAAATTTGTTTGAGGTCAACTTTTCAAAACTAATAAGGATGGACCCTTTTGTTATGGGCTCTCATCATGTGCTTTTGATACATCTACCCATGACAGATGGCTTTCATTATATTCTCTTCGATGAGATTAAGCTACTTATATCAGTTCTTGACCCATTCAGCCTCTTCAAGTTGTGATTCCATCAAGATTCTGAGGTACTGTCATTGACCAAGGAAAACAGGGTAGCACCCATGAAAGTTCGTACTACCATATGATAGGCATGTAAAGTAAAAGGTAACTTTTCATACCAATCTTTATACATTTTAGCCATCTTTTTGACTATCTTCTTGATATTCTTGTTGGCTACTTTAACTCTCCATTCATTTTTAGGCGATATGGGATGAAGTTTCGATATTTAATTTTAAACTAAAAATAAACTGCTTGCATTATTTTATTTTTCATATTACGTGAATTATTAGTATTGATCTGCTCAAGAAGACCATATCTACAAATGATGTCTTGTTTCACAAATTTATATACAATAGATCTGGTGACATTGGCATAAGAAGCTGCCTTTACCCACTTGGTGAAATAATCGATAACAACCAAAATAAAACGGTGCCGGTAAGAAGCCTTAGGGGTAATCGATTCGATCATGTTCATTCCTCATATAAAGAAAGCCCACGGCGTTATCATAACATGCAGAGGTATCGATAGGACCTTGATTTTGTTTACACAGATTTGGCATTTGTGGCATTTTCGAGTGTAGTTAATGGAGTTTTTTTCAATGATCAACCAATAATAGCCTAACTGCATGACTCATTTCACCATTCAATGTCTATTATCATGCATACTGCAAATTCCTTCATGGATTTCTTTGAGAAATATTCTAGCTTCAAAGGCATCTACGCACCGGTGTAGTACTTGATCCCAACCTTTCTTGTACAAAATTTTGCCATCCAAAAAAAGCTTGCAACAATCCTTTAGATAGGTCTCTTATCAGATTTGATGGTGTCTTTCAGGTATTACTGATCCTTGATGTACTAAAGAATGTCATGACACCATGATAGGCTGTCCTCTTCCTTAACATTCGAACAATATGCTAAGGGTGTATAGATACCCATCTTAATGAAAGCAACACCCGATTCTCGATAAGCTTTAAACATGGACATTAAGGTTGCCAAGGGTTTGCAATTTGGTTTTTTTCTTTTTGAGATAGATGTGGAAAGCTAATATCATCAAACTCTTTTCTAAGTTTTGAGATCAGATTCTAACAATGGATCAGTTTAGCATCATGCGTTTGCCATTCTTTTTTTATTTGGTAGATGACAAAGGCTGAATCTCCAAATACTTGTAGTGTTTGGATGCCCCTTTCAATTGCTGCTTAGAGTCCCATGACGCAGGCCTCATATTCAACTATATTGTTGGTGCAATCAAAGTTTAATCTTACAGTGAAAGGGTAGTGGTTTCCATCAGGCGAAATAAAAATTGTCCGAATTACATGCCTCAGTATGATTGAGGCTCCATCAAAGTACATTTTCCAAGACGAACCACACTCAACAGTGTTCTCTACCTCAGATATGCACATCAAGTCTTCATCAAGAAATTTAAATTCTGAAGGCTGATAGTCATCTGTTGCTCGACTTGCCAGGAAGTCTGCTATTGCGTTACCCTTAATGGCTTTCTTGTTCACATATGTGATATTATACTCGAAAAGCAGGACTTGCCACATGGTTAATCTCCCTAACAAGGCAGGAGCTTCACACAAATAGTTGATGGGATCGAGTTTGGCGATTAGCCATGTAATGTGGTACAGCATGTATTGTCTTAACCTCTAGGCCATCTAAGCCAAAGCATAACATAGCTTCTCTACAACTAAATAATTATTTTTATATTCTGTTAACTTGCTTTGGTAGTAGATAGCCTACTTCTTCTTACTCGACTCATCATGTTGACCTAAAACACAGCCTATTGACTTGTCGAAAACTAATAAATACAAGATTAGAGGTCAATTAAGCACTAGTGGCATAGGTACCAGAGCATTCAAAAGGTAATGTTTGACATTATTGAAGGCTTCTTGGCATTCTTAATTCAATTCTCTGAGATTTTGTTTTTGAAGCAACCAAAAAATTGGATTGCATTTGTCAACCAACTAAGATATGAAATGGGTTTTATAGTTTAAAGTGCCTAAGAAACTTCCCACTTCTTTTTCATTTTGAGGTGGTAGGTTCTGAATGGCCTTGACCTTATTGGGATCAACTTTTATTCCTTTTTTACTTATAATGCAGCCCAATCATTTATCGAATGTGATGCTGAATATGCATTTAGGAGGATTTAACTTGATTTGATATTTACATAACCGTTTGAAGAGTTTTCGCAAGTTGGCTACATATTCATTCTCCTTTGGTGATTTGCAATCATATCATCCACATAAACCTCTATTTCTTTATGCAAAAGATCATGGAACAATGTTACCATCACCCTCTAATAGGTTACTCCAGTATTCTTAAGCCCAAAGGACATCACTTTATAGTAAATAATGGCTCAAATGGTCACGATGGTGGTCTTTTTCATGTCTTCAGCTGTCATTTTGATTTGGTTATAACCTAAAAATTCATCCATGAGGGAAAATAGTACATTTTAGATGTGTTGTCTACTAGGTTATTGATGTAAGGTAAAAAAAATTATCTTTTGGGCTAGCTCGGTTTAGGTCCTTGTAGTCTATACACATATGCACTTTATCATTCTTCTTTAGACTGGGACTGTATTGGCTACCTATTTAGGATATTTGGCTATTTCGAGAAATCCTACCTTAAATTGTTTCTTCAATTTGTCCTTGATTTTCAGAAGCATTTTGGGTTTCATCCATCTAAGTTTTTATTGTATAGGCTTACACTCAGGATTGAGATAGAATTTATAGACCATAATATTAGTGTCTATTCCAGGCATGTCCTCGAAGGATCAGGCGAACATGTCCTTATATTCTTAGAGGAGACTTATTAGTTCAGCTCAAGTTAATGGTTTTATGGAGGTTCCAATTCTGACTTCTTTTTGGTCTTTTTTAGTTCCAAGGTTTATGGTCTTAGTGGGTTTTTCATGGGGCAATATTTATTTTTCTTCCCGTTCAATTAGCCTTAATAGGTCTGAAGGTATGGGGTTCTCTTTAGAATTTTCTTCAAACTCAATCTCATCGGTGCATATTGGTTACTAAAAATTGATTTTTGAAGTTTTACTATGAATATTCATGTCACTTTCATCGAGGTACCTTAAAATATGGAAAAAGAATAATATAGGTGGAAAAATATGTAGAGCAAGGTCTAAGAGTTGACAAGAACTAGGAACACAAATGAAAAAATGCATAATGCTTAATCATTTTCATTGATAATACTTAATAAAATGTGCCTATACAAAGGATCCTACAATGCTTTTTTGCAGAAGTATGTAGGTTTAATTAGCATTCCTTTAACATAGACTTGAACAGTACAGGGATCTCAGTTTCAATCCAAACACTAGAAACAAATCCTAAAGGGCCCAGTCCAATCTTTTGTTCCATCATTGAATCCCCAAATTCTTTGTTCAGTATGAACATAACATTAGTGGAGCGCATATTCACATGTCCCTCTAGGCAAAAACTTTCGCGAAGGGGTAAAAATAACCCGTCCTATCTCGACAGATGAGCCATCTTTTTCTCATAATTTTTTGAGCTTGTTTTCTTTTTCGCTGTGCACTAAGCTTGAATCTTAACCCTCTTTTGTTGATCTAGCTGACAACTTTTAAGGCTTAGACAATCTCTTGAAGGTGTTTTCTAAGTCTTTTTCTAGCTTGGGCACCTTTGCTGACAGTTAACTTAAGACCCATATGAGTGCTCTTCGATAGGCGAGGTTTAACCATAACCTTTCTTTGACATAAGTGGCATTGACAAACTCAAAGGATTGAAATAAAGATTCTAAATATCTTTACCGAGTTCAATGTATGAGACATCGATTGAGGTAGTAGCAATGATATCTTTTTCTCCTCCGATACTAACAACTTTGTTCTTAATGATAAATTTCAACTTTTGGTGCAATGATGATGGAATTGCCCTTGCACAGTGAATCCAAGGCCTTCCTCATAGGTAGTTATACGATAGAGCAATGTTTATCAGATGGAAGTCAAACTCATAAGCACATTGGCCAATTTGGAGTGGAATAGTGATGTTTCCTACAATGTTTTTGCAAGTCCCATCGAATGCTTGCATAACCATACGACTGTTTCAAATATGAGATGCGTCAATGGGGAGCTTGTTCAAGCATGATACGGGCATTATATTTAGAGTCAACCAATTATCAAGGAGCACTTTAGGCAATGTAGAGCCCTTGCAGTATGTAGTGATCTGAAGGGCTTTATACTTTCCTCTTCCTCCATGACGGATTTCATCATCGCTAAAAAATATGTAATTATCGGCCATGATGTTGCTCAATAAACAATCCAACTGGCCTATAGAAATATCGGAAGGGACATAGGCCTTATTCAAAACCTTAAGGAGGGCATTCCTATGAGCTTTAAAGTTCAACAGTAGTGACAACATAGATATCTTAGTGAGTTGCTTGTTCAACTGATCGATGATGTCGTATTCATTGTGCTTGATGAATTTAAGGAATTCTGTAACTTTTTCTCACTCATTGGCTCTTTGATAGTCGTCAACTTTGAGTCTTTAGTTGCAGACTTCGATGCTTGTTGAGTTTAACCTTTTGATGCTACTGGGGTATAACATTTTCCACTCTAAGTTAGATGACTTACCCTTAAAAGATCAATGTTTACTACCTACTAACTAGATTCTCCAATGAGTAAGGTTTTGCTTTCATAGTTCTAAGGAATCACCTTATCATCTTTATAAGGGAAAGAACATGGGAGTTGAATGATCATATTTTCCACGAGATGAATAGAGGTAGCTTTAACTCTATATTGGTTGTCGAACAAGATCAATGGCTTTCTAACGCTTTAGAAGGATTGCTCCCTTTTTTTTCCACAGTGTTGATAGGCAGTATTACATTTGTAGACTCAGTATATGGGGTTTACTTTTTATCATAGAATTTGATGCTACCCTTATTCATCATCCTTTGAACCATAGGATGAAACTCTTTGCATGTTTGAAGAGTATGGCCATAAACAATATGGAAATCATAGAAGTCATTAATTTTTCTTTTATTTTTTTGGTCGCATTAATCAATTTAGCTTGCACCAAGATTTGTCAAACCAAATTCATTAGTCTCCTTACTTCATAAATGTTTTCTACAATCTCAAAGTCTTTTTCAACAACCATTATATTTATATCTAACTCAGCCTGAGTTTGAGACAAACTAGCTCTAGTGCTAGATTTCGACTGTTGTTCGCTTTTTATTTTTCTTTCCTTTTGCCTTTGCACGTACCTCTTTTGCTTGATTCACTTTTCATAGCATCATCGATCATTCCATAGAGTATAACTACATCTGCAAAGCTCTTTGGGAAGCTTTTTGCTACCTTCTTGTAATAAAAGATAATGAATTTGATAGTCATCGATCATTCCATGTGCTAATGAATTTGACAGTTATCTTTTTTTCTGTCAACAAGGGATGAATCTGGGCAGTTATTTCAATCCATCTCAAAGCATACTACTTAAAACTTTCATCAACTCTCTTTTTTAGGCTCATGAGAGATACATAACTTAAGATCCAATTATCAGTAGGCCTCTCTTCATTTATGGCATTAATAGACGAACTAATGTGTTTGCCTCACTCCTTATAGAACTCAATCTCAGACTGATCCATCATCCCTTAGACCATTACTAAGAACAATGAGCAATGTAGCAAATCATGCTCTTGACCATAGTGGCAACAAGATGGCCTAACAATTTTTTCTCTAATCTTTAATGTATGAGACTATTCAGGCCCTCGTAAAAGCTTGCCATACCTTACTCATTGGTGTTTTGACTTCTCTAATGCTTATTTTGATCCAACAACGTTTCTCATCGATTACTGCATTTCTTTTTGGCTTTGCATGGTTAGGGAATGGATTGGCTCCAACATTTGGTCTAAACCCTTGTTTGACTTTAATCACATCTTTTTCTAGTAGACCCTGTACCTTTCTCTTAAATAAAGTGCAATTCTCAATAAAATGACCTTGTGCTTTAGCATGGTACTCACAATAAGTATTCTCATTGTACCACATAGGATACAGTGGTGATCGTGGGTTTATAAATACCGAAGCCACTAGTTGACTTGCCAATAAATGAGAGTAAATTTCTCTATAGTAGTAGGGAAGTGCCTCAAAGTGCTCCCTTTTTTGGGTGCTTGTTGATTGTTTAGAGCTATTGCATTGTTCATGTTATGAGGCAGTGAGCCTTGGGTCATGCTTTGAACAGGAATTGATGCTAAACACATCGTCGAAATGAGCCCAACAGAGTAAACTGGTTGTGGTTCTGATGAGTAAGGATTAAAACTTGGATTTAACATGGTCAGGAAATACATAACGTGTGCCATGCGAATTACGATTAAACCTGGTATGACTTTCGCTAACAGCATTTACCTCCTTCTCCTTGACCTTATTTATTAGCTTCTTGACCAACCTGGATGATTCTCTAATGGATAACCTACCACATTTGATAGTGTTATCGATTATTTCACCTGATATAACTACATCGACAAAATTTTTTGTGGCATTTCCTACTAGCCTTTTGTAATAGGGAGCTTGCAAGGTGTCGATAAACATGACCGTCATTTCTTTTTCAGTTAGAGAAGGATGAACTTTAGCTGCCTCTTCTCTCCACCTTTGAGCATATTGCCTAAAGCTCTCAGAGGCTTTCTTTTCCATGTTCATACAGGAGACGCGATCTAGAGCCTAATCGAATATATGTGTATATTGGTCAAAGAAAGCACGAGCTAGATTAGCCCATATCTTAACTCTCACAAGATAAAAACATATGTACCATCGAATAGCTGCCTCGGTCAGATTATCCTGAAACCAATGAATTAGTAGTTTCTCATTCTCTTCATACCCAGCCATTTTATGATAATACATGCGAAAGTGCACAGTGGGGTTGATAGTCCCATTGTACTTTTCAAAATTCAGTACTTGGAACTTAGGCGGGATAACGAGACTCGAAACCAACCTTAATAATTTTGCATCCATGATCCTAAATTTATCATTTCTTTCAACAGCCCAAAGGTGCTTCTCCAATGACTGATGTTTGTTAAAGTCTTCATCGTTTTCTAATGACCTCTTTGTTTTTTCTTATTCCATTTGCTCATTAAGGTATGTGACTATAGGCCTTGTCGATGAAGAGCTCGCACCCAAAAATTTTTGAACCGGATGAGATGCTATTGTGGGGTTGATGTAAATGAATGGCCGAGTGGATGGAATATTTGCTGCCAAAGGATGTTGCCCATGCAATGCCCTTTCCTGAGCATTGGTGGCTTTAGTACCACTATTCAAATTACTTTCAAGATTGCCTAGTTATTTTCCAGCATCAACTGTGCTTGTTTGCCCTTTTTCTTTCAATGCCTCAAACAATAACTTAGTTAATTTGACAATATGAGCTTGGAGTTCTTTATTCCTGTGGAGTGATCGCTCTTGAGACCCCCTATACACGAGTTTAAGTCTCCCACTGTAGATTTGGTGATCATTTTTCATCGTTTTTCAATGATTGCAAGTGTGTCAATGAATCTGACAGTGTCCATGATCCTAAACTTTTTATTCTAATGTAGATCCATCCCTTGTTACCTTACCTTGACTTGTGCACTCATTTGAATAACTCTGATGACACCTCGATTGATCTTTGATGCCTTATTTTTATATATTTTTTTAATATAACCTATAGGCATTTTAGACCTCCTAAAATTTTTTTTTCACCTGGTGCTATGTCACCTAATAGTGCCTGGTGACATGGCACCCAATAGTCATCCCCAGTTTATTTTTTATTTATTGATTTTATCACTTTTGAATTGAGTCTTAGGGTGCCAAAAAGTTGGCCTGAACAAAATGAGGTGTGCACACTTCGGATTGCCCATGATGTGATGTTGCCCAAAGTTTAGGTATATGTTGCCTTTTCTTTCTAGGTTTGGGTGAAAATGGGATTTGGTAGATTAGGCTAGAGTAGGGTAGGTAGATCCGATAATGATTTAGTGTTTTAGTCATGTTATGGTGGATAAGTTAGGTTAGTGCTGGTCTGGGTTTGGTTAGGTTTAGATAAGGGTAATCTTTCATTACTTAAGTTGCCCTTTTGGGTTTTCAATTTAAATAGTATTGCTTTCCCAGGTTCCTTTTTGAGTTTTCATCCATTTCTTTATCATAGGATGCCCTTTCGGGTTTTCATCCTAAAATCATTTTTAAAAGTAGTACTTCTTAGCAGAATCTGAGTTGACAAGGTTGGCTAAATCGTTGCAATCAATTTTGATTAGGATCAGGGCTCTTCCATGAAATGTGCGTTTAATTACGTTTGGCCCTTCCAAATTTTAATTTTGTTTTCCCTGAACATTATGGATTAAGAGAATCTATTTGAGAACTAAGTCACCTTCTCAAAACTGATGAGGATGGACTTTTTTGTTATAGGCTTCCTCATACACTTTTGGTATATTTGCCCATGATAGATAGCCTTTACTCTTTTCTTGGGTCATGGATTTATTTAAAGACTTCCCAAGATCGAGGTATGTCAAGATCTTCGTTCTTTACGTTCTTGAAATTAAAGATTAATCAAAAATCATGTAAGATGATCTGGTTTAAGGAGTCTTAGCTTTATCCTTTTTTATTTGATTTCGCTATGATGTTTATGAATTGTATTGCAAATTTTTATAATTTGATTAGGTGCTGTCTCGGGACTTCCTATAAATCCGAGTGTTTCTCTATTTAACCTCCACTGCATTATTTGTTTTAATTACTTTTTTTATGCCTATTCCAATAAGCATGAGCCTAAGTTTCCTGACAGGCAAAAAGGAATTATGGATTCAGCTGTGTGCATTGTTGTTGGGTTTTACGAGATCGAGTTTGGTAAGGGTGATTTTAATGCAGTTTTCAATGGAGATGAACACACATGTATTCATCACAACATAAGGGCAATGGCAAATTTTCCTCAATATGTTTCTAGGACCTGGCTTGAGTGAAATTCCTATGAGGGGAGGTAATTTAATTTGTTGCACTGTTAGGGAGTCGAGTAAAATGGATCGTTTTCTTATTCACCCCTGACATGCTTGATGTCTTTGCTATATGCATGTTTTAAGATTGCCAAGCTATTTTTTTTTCCTGCTAAGCCAAAAATTTTATTAAACAATCGAAAGGTTACAAAAACTAGCACAAAGCTGGAACATTGAGTTCTAGACCGAATTGACAACATCCAACTAAATTAACAAATATCAAAACAATTACAACCAGTTGCTTTCAATCCACTTTAGATTGCATCATCCGGAATTACTGAGAATGAACTTAAAACCGCTATGTATCCAACCACCTAAAAAAAGTTCTACAACTTCCGATAGATCTTCCCCTTCTACGAATAATCTTACAATGCAAATTTCCAACATCAAAGTAGCGAACCACGATGTCATTTGTTTGTACTTGCGAAAACGAGACTACGGGCAAATTCCTTTTCGTTTTTAAAACCACTAGCTCTGGAGGAGGATTTTGATATTGTGTTAATGAAGGCGCGAAAAAATGCTAAGATGGGAATGCCTAGGGTAAATTACATCAACTTAAATTGGCAATTAGTAAATGGCAAAGAAATAAACAATGCAGCAGTAAAGATCGCATATTGGCAGTTAAGAAGTAATTGGAAGTTAAAGATGCTAGATTGCTCCAAGGTATTGTGTCTGAAATTGACAAATTTTCAAAAGTTTAACTTACATCCGAGCTATGAAAAATATTTAGGTTTGAGGAGATACAATAGAAACAAAAGTCCAAGCTCACCTGGTTTCAATGCGGAGATAGGAATACGAAGTTTTTCATGCCTCAACCAATATTAGAAAGAAACGTAATGCTGTGGACAGATTGATGCATAATGGCTGGATTCTCAAGATAGTACAAAAGATTAGACAGAAGTTATTTGAAAATTTCTGGAGAAATTTTGACCAGGACTAAGAATTTTTTAGAATTACAATGCCGGGGTTTAAATTTCAGAAGATATTTGAGGAGAAATGCATGGGGAAGAGGTGACGGGCAGAGAAGTGTGGCAGGTAGTGCAACATTACGGAAGTATGAAAGTTCCTAGGCTAGACAGTTTCAATATAGGATTCATAAAGTGAAAATAGGAGATGCTGAAGAAGGATATCATTAATCTTATTGACGAATTCATGCAGACACAGGTCATGCCCAAATGTCCAAACATTTCATAGCGTTAATTCGGAAAACGACATCCCCGAAGGAGTTAATGAATTTAAGACCCGTATGTCCTGATTGATGTTTGTATATAATTTGGGCAAAATTGTTGGCAGCTTGGCTGAACCAGATAATGTCCACTATCACTAGTCGTTTACAGTCTGCTTTAACAGGGGGAAGGTAAATACTTGGCATTATGTTAATAGCTAACTTGGTTGTTGATTGGGTGAAATCTTTATATAGAGAATGTGTTTTATTGAAATTAGATTTTGCAGGGGCATATGAGTGTTCGATGGGAATTTTTGGACTATGTGATGGGCAAGATGGGCTTTGGCAGTAAATAGAGAATGTGGATCAGTGGTTGTATCACAAAAGCATCATTGTTAGTTCTAGTAAATGGCTTTCCAGTTGCTCAATTTGAAATGAAAAGAGGATTACATCAAGGTTGTCCATTGTCACCATTATTTAACATAGTGGTAGAAAAGCATGAATGTCCTGCTCAGTAAAGCAAAGATGTCTAATTTTTTTAGAGACCTAGTGGTAGGGGAGAATGGTCTCGAGATTACTCGTCTTCAATTCATCAATGACATCATGATTTTCAGGAAGCTATAGAGAACTATTTGATGAACGGCAAGAGAACACTAAGATGTTTTGAACTGATGTTAGGGGTAAAAATTAATTTCACAAAGCTGGTTTGACTTGGTGTTGGGGCTGAAAGTTAATTTTACAAAGAGCGGTACTACGGGAAAAGGTATGACTTTGATGATTGAAATCAGTGGGGTGATTTTTTTTTTTTTTTTTTTGGTAAGATAGCCAATCTGCCTCTTACTTATTTGGGTATGCCACTTTGTGCAAATGTTTGAAGGCTCTAGGTTTGGGAACCAGTGTTACGGAAAATTGAAATAAGGTTAGCACATCGGAAAAAGAATTATTTATCTAGCAGGGCAAGATTGACTCTTAAAAGTTTTGCGAATTATTAAACTCCATAAAATTTGACAGAGGAAAAAAGGACTATCTGATTTGGAAACTACTTATTGATGGTTCTCATAAATCTCGTTCTTTTAGGCAGGTGGTGGAACATAGGTCGAGTTCACAAAATGCAGTCTTGAACAATATATGGAGAGGCTTGGCACCTCCAAACGTAGAATTATTCATGTGGATACTATTCCAAAATAAGTTGCTTGTTTAAGAATACTTGTACAGTGTCAGATAGCATGGACTAACTGGTCAACAGTTGGTGGCTAGTGGAAACCAGGTGTGTTTAATCCATCTTCGATGGTGAATTGGTTCAGACAGTGGACTTCGTAAGGCTAGTCTTGGCTTGCAAGGATATCTGGTTTATGTTATTTGTAGTTTTAACATCGTCAATATGGTTACGGGGAGGTGGTAAGATTTTTATAGTCTCGGGTTGACGCAACTTCAACTGTTTCTTTAATTAAACACAGGTCTGCTTGGTGGGTTTGGGTAAAATAGCCCCAAGATTTTAACTCGTTTGATGATTTTATTTGCAATCCTAACCTGTTTAATGTTTGATCTAGTAATGCAAATTTAAAATACTCTATGAGTTAGGTAGCTCGGATATTAGATAGTGGAGAGTTCAATGTTTACGCATTAAGGGGTAAACCAGAACCTGCAGGTATAGGCTGGGTACTGCGAAATGGGAAGGGTAATGTTTTAGCCCATGTTTTTAAAACATTTGGGGATCATGGATTCAACGAAGTTGAATTACTGGCTGTTAGAGAAGCTGTTCTTTTCATTGAATCAAGATAACACATTTCTTTCATTAAGCTTGAAATTGAAAGTTATTCGATAACAGTCGCAGCGTGGTGCTACTCAAAGGAAAAAATGCCTCCAAGGTATCACTTAACTTTCCTTGATATTGATCATATTACAATAAAACTGGAGGGCTTTCGACTTTGGCATAAGAATAGATCTGCAAATCGTTTTCTCGACACTCTTGCAAGATAGGTAGTGGGAAGGGAAAATGCGTTGCAAGCTTTGATTTAAGATTGCTTCGTATTACATATTGTTTCATAAGTTGCAAGGTTATGCTGTATAACAGCTAGTTGTTATCTTGGACGATTGCGATTGCTTGCCTCTTCTCAATAAAGCAGTTAAAAAAATGCCCTCTTGGGGGTTATGCAAATAAACCGTACAATGCTTACATTTCTCCTCCAAAAGGTGGGCATCTGTATGCCCATAATGTGACATTTGAATGAACTAAAGAAGATGACAGCTAGTTTGGAAAAGAGATCTGGCATTAGAATTCGATATGAAGGCACTCTGATGCCCTTGATAAGCAGTTTGTTTCTCAACTTGAATCAACAATTCTTTCAAATGACATGGAAAAAGTATTTAACTGTCAAGGCAAGGCATTTGAATACCTTGATATTTTTAGGCCGTTTTGAGTTTCAAAATCAAGCATCCAAATATTATGAATAAAGCATCTAAATGCCCTTTATAGCACTTTAAAAATAACTCGGGAGACTTATCAAAATAAAGTTTAAGAACGATTTTATTTCCTCAAAACAAGATAATGACAACTTAAGAGAAAGAAATCTAAAGAATCACTAGCTTAAATAGGAAGCCTCTACATTTAAAACATTTCCAAAATCTTGGTTTTGTTTTTTGAAATCTTACTTCACTAATTTATAAGGGATGAAGTTTTAATTGCTTAATCCCTTTGATTTTAAAGCAAATCGAATCGATTTTCTTTCTTCCTTTTCATTTTCTTTTCTTGGGATAAATTGAAATACTAGAACAACCAAAGATCAATGGATTTGATCTTATAGTCAAACCGAGTTGGTTTCGGAAAAATTCTATTTGTTGGCTTGTTTTAATGCTTGGTCTAGTTGGTAAACCAACAAGTTAAACATACAATAAAAAAACCATTGGTTGGTTGTTTATTCACAAGGAAAAAACATGCCTACTTGATTTGAAAGATGTTTTTAAAGATTTGTAACAAAAAAAAAAAAAACTTTGAAGAAATGAAATAGTAGAGGTAGACAAAAACCTTTATCTCAGCACAAAATCCCTAACTTCTTCTTTCCCCTTTATTTTCCTTCCTTTTCATCTTTTTTAACCTCTCTTGTTTCTACAACTTTTTTTCCCTGGTTTTCTCCCTTTACTGTTAGTATCAGATTAATCTTCAATACTCCAACAAAGCCTCCTTCCTTTACTTAAAGAGATACCCTTTCTAAATGGCCTTCTTCTCAATTAATCTACGCCCTTGGTCATTTTGATCTAATGGCCATCATTTTCCCATACTTTTTCCATCCATCTACCCTTTTTTTTTTCTTTTTTTTTTCTTTTACAGACCCTTAGAATAAGAAATTCAAGAACCAGGATCGAAGAGGGGTAAAGAAAGAGCGAAAGTCCAAAATTACCCTAAGTCTTTTTCTTCTTTCTTAAAAAATTTTCCTATTCAATTAAATTAAACATAATTTATTTTATGAATAATATTGGTGTAATTTTGAAAACTCGAGATTTTAATTAACCATAAATTTCCTTTAGCTCGGGCTTGTATTAAATTTTAAAATCAAAGATTTTAAAGGTCCATTTTTATTTAATATTATAATTTAAGTCATCATTAAAATGCAAAATTTGGCCATAAAGCTTTACCAAAGACAAGCTCCAAGTTGGGGAGCAACATTTAAAGAGCATTCCTTGGAGGATCTCTGATCCTTTTTGCCAGGAATACAATTCATAGTACCATTTGTCACTCTTCTTCCACCAGAAATTCTTGTGCAACTCGGTGGTTCTCCGGTGAAAGAATTGAAAGAGTAAGTAAAGTTTTTCAAGTTGGGCAAATTGCACACAGTGGCTGGAATAACACCCGTGAAGCTGTTATGGGAAACAACCAGCTTTTCTAAGCTCTTCATATTGCCAATGGTAGATGGCAAAGATCCTTGGAGATGATTGAAGCTCACATCAAAGACGGTAAGTTCCCCCAACATCCCAATTTGTGGAGGCAAACATCCAATAAGATTGTTGTTCATGAGGATGATTTCATTCAGCGTTTTCCGCATCTTCCCTATGCTTTCAGGAATGCAGCCTCTAAGATCATTGTTGGCAAAGACTAGAACAGAAATGGGAGAGTTTCCAACAGTCTCAGGAATACCAAATTGGAATTTGTTATCGTTTAAGAAAATGGCATCAAGTTCTTGGTCGAAGAGCTTGGAAGGAACAGACCCTTCAAAACTATTGAACCGAAGATCCAAGTACTTGAGAGAAGGCAGAGATAGAACAACATTAGGGAACTTGCCTTCAAAATTATTGTTGCTTAAGTCAAGCTCATGAAGAAACTTCATGAACCGAAAGCTGATGGGAACAACACCAGAAAACCGGTTGGAGTTAAGGTGAAAGAGTGCCAGATCGGTGAGAAAGCCAAGTTCTTGAGGGAGATAGCCAGCAATGTTGGCGTGATTAAGGTCAATCCCCGCAACAACTCTGATTTTAGGATTGGAAAGAGAGGAAGCACAAAAAATTCCCATGTAAGAACAGACGTCAGAGCCATTCCAGTTGGTTGTGAAGTTAAATGGGTCTGAAAATATGACTGACTTCCAGGCCTGCAACGCGATGTAGGCTTCATGAAGCCGTGGATTCTCAAATCGTAGATTTTGATCAACTAGAACATCTAACTCTTCATCCTCATTAGCTATAGAGTTGATCTGCCAAGGAAAAGAAGTGGGAGCAAGCAAAAAAAGAAGGAAGAAAAAAATAGAGGGACGAGGAAACATTTTGGTGCTCTTGCGAAAAGAAAGGTTTAGAGGAAAGTTTCATGAGGAAGAGTGCTTCTTCATAGGATATTAGCTAGTATCCACATGACTGGTTTTTTTTATTAATCATGATTTTTTTGCCTTGGGCAAAGTTCAAGGTAGTGGTTTCCATATTTATAGAGTTTACTTATTAATTTTGCAATGTGTAGCTATTCTATTTATTGGATGGAGGACTTGATTATTTAGCTAGCTTTGGTAAATGACAATGGAATACTGGGTGTTGTGTTGATTTGATTTAGGATTGAAAGCTTGTTTTGCTTTTCTTACTTGTATCTAAACAAAATTTAAAAGGAACAATGTGATGATATTTTGGCATGTCTCTCCTAAAAAATGATTCATAGATTTGTAGAATTTATTTACTAATCAAGTTATATACAGTAAAGTCACCATGAAACTAAGAAAATGTGAAAAAAAAAATGCCATTCCCATTATGTGTTTCTGATTTTTTTTGTTTTGTTTTGTTTGGGTTGACTGTTTTTGTCCAATGTTCAAATGCCTTCGTTTATTGCACATTTCCATTATAATAAAAAAATGGTTATGCAAGTATCCTAACTTTGATTGAAAGTGCTGCAAAATCCTAGAACTTATGGAGGCAGCAAATGCAATTTAGCATTGTAATAAAAATGGGTGTGCAAGTATCCAGCATTTATAGAAAGTGCTACAAGTATCCTAGAATTTCATCACTATTAAATGAAGGCAATAAATGCATTACCACTGTAGGAAAAATGGCTGTCAAAGTATCCCAATTTTTATAGAAATTGCTGTAAGTATCTTAAAACTTTATCAATAATAAATGAAGGCAATAAATGCACAATATCATTCTATATCAATATATAGAAAGTGCAAGTGAAAAAGCTTTGCATACGTGTTCTCACATCATCATCTATACTAATTATATAAAAAAGTCTTGTGCTACCATATGCCATTTATTCTTTATTGTTGTTAAGTTTCCTAGCGCGAAACGACACTGTTTATTTCTATTTCTAAAGAAATTGTTTACACACTTGCTCTTGGTGGCTTTTTTTCTTTCTTAATTTTTTACATCATTTATCAAAAGATGGCATTTGTTCTTTGCTTAAAATGAGTACTTTTTATTCAACGAACTTGCTCTAATTTTGTTTTTCTTATTATGCTTAAAGGTTCTATTTCTCTAAGATCATTAATTTTTCTTATTTGTTTTCATCTGTTCTTATCTCCTTCGACTTTTTCTACTTAATGGTGTTCAAAAGATTAGTGTTTACCATTCTTTGGTTTCATGCTTTCATTGCCATTCTGGATTTGCAGACCTTGCCATTTAAGACTTTCTTTATATTAAATGTATATCTATGAATGTTGGAAAAAAGAGGTTTATGGATAAAAAAAGTGGTTTATGGATTTGCAAACCTTACTCTTTATGCATATCTAATATTTTCATTGTATCACCATTGTGGTTTTATGTTTTATGTTTTTACTCCTTAAGATTTTAATCAATATTTAACTGTAATTCCTTATTATTTTTAAATAAAAAATACCTTTCATAAGGAAGTTTGTGTATAAATTCATTTACATGCGTATTATTATTTCTTTGTTGTTAATTAATGCCCCCAGATTAATTATTCTTCTTTAATAACTTGCTCGAGGAATTTAGAATAAGAGCTGCAGAATAAAAAGTAAAAGGTTCCTGTGTTCCTCTTCACAAACTATGTACTTGCATTTGCATAACTTGAGCTATAGTCCCAAGCTCCATCACTTTTAAGTGGAAGTAAAGTAGTTAGGCCTTCGTGATGATACTTTGTATAGGCTAGCGAAACACTTCCCGGGTATAAAGTACCTATACCTTAATATAATCCTTTGTATGGGCTACCAAAATATACTCACTCAAACTGAATCACTTTTATTTGAGGTTTGTTATAAGTGAGGATTAGGGTGCCTTCTAGTCCTTATAAACAATATTGAAAAGCAATTCAGGAACCTTTTATTACTAATTCGAGGCTCATATAGTAAGCTGCAAAGAGCAAACCTAGATAAAGCCATGTTGAATGTTTGTTATAAGTCACAGAAATTAGGTGCACGTTGAGAAACACTTCTTGGCTTTTGTAGACACGTTATTTCATTCTGGCCCTTTCTTTGGCATTTGGAAGTACCCAAAACCAGAGATCATATAGTTATTCCTAATGGAAATCAGCTTCCTTGGTGCAAGTATCAATCATGTGCCATTCGGAGATCGAATTCTCAATTTAGGAATGTGTATCAATACTGGGTATCGATATGAACCTCTATTAATACAAAGTATCACTACATTTTAAATTAAAATTCAATTACACCTTCTCAGTATCAATGTATTGATAGCGTCTATACTTGGTATCAATACCTTATTCAAAAAAACAAAAAAAAAAACTGAAGGAATTGTGAGAAAACATCTATACCAGTATTTATACCATGAGGTGTTAGATTGTAAAATACATTTCACTTTTGTTGGAGCTTTGAATTTTCTTTTTCCATGAGATTTTTCCTTAAACTTTTTCTGAGTATAGAATTTTAATTAAAATTTTCTTTCTTACACATATGGGATTTTCCATTAAGAATATACAAATAATTTTTGTTTAAATTTTCAGACATGAAAGTTTTCGCTAAATACTTTTAATTTAGGATATTCAATTAGATATTTTGAATTTAATTTTTTTAAACTAAATCCACACTTGAAACTTTTTCTTAATTTTTTTGAAGTAGAGAATTTTGATTTTTTCCCATGGAAATTTCCATCCCCATGACATGGAATTTTCTACTAAAGCACGTGGAATATTAAACTTTTCAATTTGTTCCTTCATGCATTGAAATTTTTGAATTTTGGAATGGTTTTTTCTTCAATCTTTTATGCATTAGTCCCTTTTATTAAATTCTTTCATTTGGAATCTCTACTTGGAAACTTTTTATTTTAATTCTTATATACTAGATTTATATTAAATATTTTTGCACAAATGACCTAATTAAGGATTTTATGTTCAATATTATTCTAATAGGCCAAGTAGGAATTTTTCTGGTACATAAATTATTAATAGGCCAAATGCTTACAATTTTCGATTTTTGGCTTTTTAATTCATTAGGCCTTTTACATTATTTGATAAGTGTGATATTGTTTTTATTTTTATTTCATATGTTTTATTACTTTTTCATTTAATTCCATTTCCACGTGGCATTCATGCATAATTTTTTTTCCTTCTATTACATTTGATATGAAAGGTTTATAGGAGCCTTCAATTTTGGCCTATGCATAATCTTGAATGTAACAATCTCCTACTAATTTATTTTCATTTGAAATTTGGAAAATAAAAAGAAAATACAAAAAAAAAGAGGATTCGACCAAGGGGGTTTCCTTCCATGGTTGAATGTCCTCCCTTATAAATATGGGAGGCCTTCATCCTTTAATCCTTCTTTTTTCTTACAAAAATACGAGGTTTTCAAGAAAAGAAATGGTTATAAGCAATTTTCAAGGTATTTTTTACTGAAGATTTTTTCCTGCATGCTTTCTACTTCATTTTTATGCTTGGTTTTAATTTCCTTTGTTTTTTTTTTTTTGAGAGTTTGATGATCCTAAGCTTACTTTTCTGAATGCTTATGTCTAAGGTTAACATGCCAAGTTCAAAGGCCAAGCTATGAGCAATGATCAAAAGTTTTGTTTTTCTTTACTACTTGTAGTTAGATTTGTAGGAATCTAGAGGCAACAAGTAATCAGATTACAAAAATTTATAAATATCTTATAAACATGGCAGTGGAAATATAATAATAAAGATAATCCGAGAGTCCCTAAACAGGATCATCTTTCATAATTTTGATCAATCTTTAAGATCAAGAAACCTAAAAATCTAATCAAGATTCAAACATACCTTAATCTTGAGAAGACTTTTAGCAAGTCCATGACCCAATTACACGAAAACGTTAGGCCCGGTTGTTGTAAACCAAAGCTGTCCAAGCGTCCAGCCTCTAATGGTTATCCAAACAGGTGACTCGAAAATCCTTTAATTAAGGAAGAGGCTTTGTTGCCAGGAGCTATGCTAGTAGGTTAGATTTCAATAAATCTTCCCTTGGCATAAGAATATCTTGATTCAATAATCAAAGAAGCAAAAGAAAACAAATTTTCCTTTTATAACAAGCAAGATTATGCCAAGACCCTTAGGGTTTTAGAGAGAAATCACAAACTTGGTTTTAAAAGTTTTCTTGGCCAATTTTTCAAGCCCTCTTTTTTAGTCATGAGGGACAACAAACATGGGTTTATATAGCCCATATGAGCTTCTTCAAATTGGGCCTAAATAACAATTACTTGTATTAGACATATAAACCCAGTCTTAATTTGATTTCTACTAATCCCCCTTATGTGTAACCCAATAGGCCTCTATCTTATGGACAATAACTATAAAATAGCCTAATTAAGAATATTTTATAATTATAGACCAAGACTGGCATCTAGCAATGCATCATGGCCACCCAACATGTCGGGAGTGTCAATATAGCTTTGACAAGCCCTTTAGTGTTCAGTATCTCAATGTAATAAATATCTTTTCAGCATATATCCTGGAATTAGTAAGAGCATGTTTTAGTATCTACTCGTCCTCATTCCATATTAGTATGCAAGCCCTATTTCCTAACTCCATAATCAATATTGCCTTGGCCAAGGACTTTGAGTTAACATGGGCCAAGTACATGTGAGATTTGTCCTTCTATATCACTTGGGATGATGAATCCTCTCTGGACCACTCATTCACCTACCATATGATTCATGCCATACCCAAAACCCCCTACCATAAGCATCCATCTATTATGGACCTTTTCGTGGTGGAATCAAAGCATGACACTCCTCCTATGAGATGATCTGTGTCTCAAGTCTAGGGATCACTTACACTATTAAGACATGAGGATATTTCATAAACACTTGTGTGAAATACCAAATGGAACTCTCATAGCGGGTCTTGTTTAAAGAACTTGTTACCATAACAAGCACCCATATGATGTCCCTAAACATCTCTATACTTGAATTTATAAGATCAATTGCATGCATCCTATGCATGGAGGTTTACATATGCTAGTTTTTCTGCATTGTCAATGCCTTGTGTTGACAATATAATGACCAAGAATGTTTTAGAAACATGGATTTGATGTATAGGAATCTCTTTATTATAACTCTTTACAATTCTTTTGCAAGGCCAATGTGTTTCATGCGCTTTACCTACATAAGATATCAAGTATACAGTCAATCTTATGGTTAAAGAAATACCTTTGTAACATTACTTAAATATAATGTTTGATTACGTGAAATCACTAAATGTTAACGCTTTACAAACCACAACGATTGGCTTACAAGGCTTACACTAACAAGATTTCCATAAAATCAAAGTTTTCAAACAAAAATCCATTTTTTATGTTTTCTAAGTATGTTCATTTGACTTTTGGTTATCTTAATCATGCATGTTTCTTTTGTGTTGATGCATGATGTTTTTATGCCATTATTTACTATCTATCCCACATA
>JBBYHL010449716.1:3268-16246 GCA_038381835.1 Adansonia madagascariensis | reverse complement strand
ATACAATCAAACTAAATTGTATGATTTTAAGATGAATTATCTAAAAAATCAAACATAAAAATTAAAATAAATATTATTTATAATTAATTATAGTCAAGATGAATAAATTTTACAAATGAAAATAAAACATAATTACAAAAAAAATTTATATAATCATATCAAAAATTATTTTTACGAATAAAATTAAATCATGCCAATAAAAAAGCTTTAACTCGATTACTTAACCTTCAATAATACCTTAACTAGATTATATTCCTTTCGTAAAAATTGTTTTTTCGTTTTATGAAATGAAATCAAAGGAGGGAGCTCGTTTTATAGAGAGCTCCCTCCATGCTTCCATCAGATGCTACTTAGAGCATCTGATGGAAAGGTCATGGGCAACAATACCCGTGACCTTAGAGGGATCTGCAAAGGCTTCAGAAGCCTTAATTATAAAGGTCAAGGGTATGTGACCCTTATAATTTAAGAAAAAAAATTATTGTGTTGGGAAATCGCCATTTGATATGGCGACATGGCGATTTCCCAAAATAGGTAGGAAATTGCCATATCCAACTAATTGTCCAATTTGTTTGCCCGGTTTTGCAATTGGTGAGAAATCGACACTTCATTTTCGATTTCTTATAACAAACTAAGAAATCGCCTAATCAACTGGCGATATCTCATCTAGAAGTTGAGAAATCGCCATCTGATTTGGCGATTTCTCAACTAAATTTTACAGTTGAAAAATTAGCATTTGAAATGGCGATTTCTCAACTGATTTTCAAAATTAGCCTATTTCGATAAATAATCTGAAAACGGCTTATTTGAGTAAATAAATTTTTTTATATTATTTAAATAAAAAACCTATTATTATTATTATTATTATTATTATTATTTCCTTCTTTCTATCTTTCATTTTCTCCTTTCTTTTCTTCCTCCTCGCTTGTTTGTTCTTTTTCCCCTTGAAAAACAGCTACCCTTGATCAATAATCCAGTAGCCACTCCCCATTTAATCTATAAGCAGCTCTCTTTGCACAATCCAAGCCCGTAAACCTGAGAAAACTGATCCTTCTCCCCCATGATGTTTAGCTTGTTTTGGAATGAAAACATCCACCTATCCAAAACGTTGAAAAATTCCTCATAACCATCTTCGATGAACTCTTGGCAAGATATTGTTCATGCAAACAGTGAATACAAAAGTGTGTCGTTGTGATGCACCATTTTTCTTCTATCTCCAAAAAAGTATATCTTATTTAAAAAAATAAGGTTTCAAACATCAAATAACTAGGGTTTACAAAATATTATAGTTGAAGGATCAAAACTTGATTAATTTATCTATAATAATTTTAATACGTTATTAACTGAACTGACTTCATGTAATATGTGTTACATGAAAACTAAAAACAAGTACTTCCATACAAATTGGGATATACATCCCACATCTTATCAAGTAAATCATTATTCTTTAGTTTTATGGGGATAAAAAGGTTAATTTATTAAAATTTTTTATTCTTGTTTTTTAGCTTCAATTGGCACTGTATTATATTCATCTCATCTTAGTCAAAGGTCAATTGATGATTTTATTACAAAAGAAAAAAAAATCAACTCAATATGTGTTTGACAAATCAATGAAAATTTAAATTTTATTTTTTCATTTTTTTTCTGATAAAAATCTCGTATTATCTCTCGTATCTAAGTGTGGTTTATATCTCCTAGTATATTCTCTACTTTATAAGCTACTTATTGAGGTTGGGTTTGAATTTTTTTTAAAATTAGTATAAGAGCTATGTTCTTTACTCCTCCCATTGGATTTGTCTTACGTTTGTTTCGTTAGGTATTTGTCAAGTGGGGTATCAAAAACCAAATTACCTGCCTCTTGTGCCTTATATATCATATTAAACTCTCCACCTCACAAAATAGCTTTTGAGGTTGGGTTTGAGTTTTTTAATCTTAATGCGTTTGATAAATCAACTTAATGAAAGATTTTAAATAAAAAAGTTCTAAAAATATTAATTAGATTTTAGCTATTTAAGGCATTAAGTCAATCTTATTTAAAAAAATTAGTTAATTGCATTAATCTTATAGTTTTTCTTTTAATTATATATATTTTAAAAGTTTTACCAATTGAAAATAATTACAACTTATATCTCTATTTTATTAAAATTATTAAATAATTTACTTACAGTTTATTTTTTAATAACATATCAAACAACTTCTATATCATAAATTCAATATTTAAATTTTTAAAAACCAAAAATTCAATGCTTAAAATTTAAAGGTTAAATTTGCTCCATAGAAATAAATTTTTTTGGCCTAAAACTCGAAGAAAAGCAGTAGGTAACAAGTGTAAAACACGAAAAGAACCACCTATTCTTTTCTTTTCAGTTTTTCTTTAGGTTAATATATATTAAATTTACAGTCATAATCAAATGATTTTCTAGATCTTACAGTCAAAATCTAAACTAAAATCGAATTAAAGTCATGTATGATGATATTTAATTTAAAATTGGAATTTCGGACTTTCAGGAATTGGTTTATGAAACTGAAAATGGAAAAAAAAAAATCTAACTATTAATTATTAATTGTAATAAAAAAGTATAGTTTTATATTGGAAAATTTTAGAAAAGGATGAATTAAAAGTCCACCATTATGTCTTTTTCATCAAAGGTGGACATCAGGAAAATGAATTTGGTTGAATTTTTGTGCCAGTTATATGATAGTGTGGACTGATGGGAGGATTGACCCGCCAATAGATTGGAAATATATGTGTGTGTATATATATATATATATATATATATGTATTTTCTTTGATTTTTCTTTTTCATATAAATTGGTGTGAAGAGACTAACTTGCTTATGGCTTGAGTTGTGTTACATCGAATTTAGAATTTTTTAGTTTAAAAATTTGTTGTTATAGCGGGAGGATTTGTTGCTCTTGATTCTCTAGTAGTTATGATATGGTGAACAGTGCCAACTAGAATTGACCAAAAAAAGTGGTCAGATTATCCATCTTCTCATGCAAAGTAGGATCTGTCACAGACAATTGTTGTGTCAGCAAGGTGCCTGCAGGGCAGTGGCAAGAGTTGGCAGGTTATAATTCGCAGCATTTGACTTCGGCGATCTGCTAGTAGATGGGAAATTGTGTTGTGCCTTCAGTCTAATTTCGAACCCATAGACATGTGTTTGAGTAGTCTCCATGCCTTCAATAGCCTGAGACAAACTCTGAGGATCGAAATCAAAATACGTTGACAGATAGTCCCCAAATCATGCCTGCAAATTTGCAGCATAGTTTTTCTACAAAAGCAATGATATGTATTAATTAATATGTCATGCAAAATAATAACAATTATAAATCTATAATTGATTAACCACTTTTATAACTTACACTGATAGCATGGGATTTTCTGTCGATGTAATCTTCAGTACCTCAATTATGTAGGCGAGTCTATGTGAAGGCTTCCAAAAATGTTAGCTCATGCTGCAGTTGTTGTGACTATAATGAAAGAAAATTGAATATTTTGAATATTATATAATATAGCTGTGAAATTATTATTTAATAAAATTTCTATAAAAAATGGTTTAATTACTTACCATCATCCGCTAAGTCAGTAGAGAAAGAACCAACCACCAATGTGTTTGGTGATGGAACCTTCCTTCTTTATTTTTCGGTTCGTCGATGCCTTCGTGGATTTCACCTTCCAAGTGTCTAAACCCTGAAAGTCAACAAGTTGGCCTCATATAGGGATTGTAATCAGTCGTGTTGATAACCCTTCTAGTCTCAATGCAGTTAATCTAAAAGATTTTAAAAGCATTGTTGTACTCCGTGTTCAGCATATACTTGAATCGTTCTCATCTAGTGGCCTCGAATAATCGCAGTACCAAAGATGTTTGTTCTACAAGCCACTGGCGTTTGCCCTAGAACAAAAAGATGGAATTAATACATAACAACATGTATTATGTTTTGAAATTATTAAAATCTTAATTCTTGTTTTAATTGAAAGTTTACTTCAAACATAATGAACATCAGGTCCTTCGTTGCAGATGAGATCTTATTCTAGGTCAGCTATGGTGCACTGTAATATAGCCTAATATGTGTAGCAATAGTGGTCTTGATAGTTGGTTCGATGAAAGGCTTATAACAAAATGAGACAGTTGTCAGGACACAATAATTAGAAATAGTTAAGTTATCAAGAATATGTATAATAAACTCACGTGTTTCTTAATAATGTAAGCTAAAACCTATCGTAGGATTAGCTGGTGACGACAATATCTTTGTCCAACCTTTACTTTCTCTCTTTGGAGCAGTAGACGAAGCGCCTACCTCAAGCTAATAAGCACCGAGAGGACATTTGCTTTAGCTATAGCTATAGGTAGTAATGTATCACTAGGGTCTGATCGACCCTCATCCATATTCAACTTTTGGGGGAAAGAAACCTTTTATATGAGTTATTTCTAATAAAACAAGCTGTAGAAAACACTAAACTTTTGGTGAAATTTTGAAATTGCAAAATTGATATAAATTGTTGAGCAAAAATCATAGTAAAACAAAGAGATTAAAGCAAGAAAAATAAGAACACGCAAGATTTACGTGGTTCAGTCAATGTGACCTACGTCCATGGATAGGAAGAGATATTTCTTATTTCTTTGAGAAAAATTGATACAGAGAAAGGCCTTAGTGCCTCATATATATATATATCACCAAATCTAAATCCTAACTAAACAAGGATAATCCTAATCAATAAGGATAGATTTTATTCCTTATCCTAATCTAATTAGGACTTATCTAAACACAATCCTAATAAGGATTAAAGTCTACTCTTTATCATAATCTGATTAGGATTTATCTAATCAAAATTCAAGGCACTCAACAATTATCTACCTTGACTTGGATTTTTAAGCTTTCAGAATCAAGAATATCTCCCTACCATCATGCCCCGAAGGGCTTTATGCTATGCAAACATTTACCAAGTCCAAGCTATACTTGAACTTCTCTGTAGGTAATGACTTTGTCAACATTCTGCTGTGGCTATCTTCTATATGGAGAATAACTTTTCTTCAATTACATCCCGAATGAAATTTAACCTGACATCAATATGCTTTGATCTTTCATGATAAACTGGGTTCTTAGCCAAGTTCAATGCACTCTGACTATCACAACATATGCCTATGAACATTCAAACCCAAACTATTAACATGACCATGCAACCATATACCTTCCTTGACCCCTTCTATCAATGACATATATTCTACTTCAGTGGTAGACAAAGTAACTATAGATTGAAGTGTTGCTTTCCAACTGACGCCACATCCATACAAGGTGAAGATATAATATGTCAGGGATATACTTTTTATAAGATGTCCACCATAGTCAGAATTTGTATACCCAACAAGACTACTAGTAGAACCATTACTACCATAAACCAAGCAAATATCAGTCGTACCTTTCAAGTATCGCATAATCCATTTAACTAGCTCCTAGTGAGTTTTCCTAGGAGTACTCATAAACCTGCTCACCACACTAACTGCATAAGCTAAATCTAGCCTAGTACAAACCATGACATGCATTAAGCTCTAAACTGTGCTTGAGTGAGGAACTCTACTCTTGTAATCTCTTTCTTTATCTGTACTAGGCAGTGCACTAGCATCAAGTTTAAAATGTGCCACCAAAGAAGTACTAACCGGCTTAGAATGATCCATTTGAAAAGACTGCAGTACCTTTTTAATGTACTTCTGCTGAGATACATACAATAGTCCTGATTTTCTGTCTCTCCAAATCTCCATGCCCAATATTTTCTTGGTTGCACCTAAATCTTTTATTTCAAACTCACTATCTAACAAAATCTTCAAATTGTCAATTTCGACCTTGTTCTTAGTTGCAATCAACATGTTATCCACATATAGCAATAAATATATGAAGGAACCATCTGACAACTTTCTAGAGTAAACATAATTATCAAACTAATTGTGAACAAAATCATGAGAAACCATAAATGCATCAAACCTCTTGTACCACTGCCTTGGAGACTGTTTTAACCTATATAAGGATTTCTTCAGCAAACATACATGGTCTTTCTTTCCAGAATCAAGAAACCCTTCTAGTTGTGACATATAAATCTGCTCCTCTAGATTCACATTCAAGAATGCGGTTTGCACATTAAGTTATTCCAACTACAGATCTAATGCACTTACCATGGCTAGAAGAACTCAAATTGTCTTATGCTTCACAACTGGTGAGAATTCTTCATGATAATTAATTCCCTCATTCTGTGAAAAACCCTTTGCCATAAGTCTTGCCTTGAACCTAGTTGGTTCAACTCCATGATACCTTCTTTCTTCTTGAATACCAATTTGCATCCTACCGATTTCACTCCCTTTGGTAATGGTACTAGGTCCCATGTATTTTTCTTTGCAAGAGACTACATCTCTTCATTCATGTCAATCAACCATTTTGATGATTCTTTACTCTGAAATGCCTCTTTATATGACCTTAGTTCATCAGAAACAATGTTCTTTGCAACTACAAAGGCATAAGAAATAGGATTAGTATCAATAACCTCAACAAAGTCTACATATCTTATAGGTTTTTTGATTTCCCTTCTTGGTCTCCTTGTTGCGATACTTTATGAATCTTCTACTTCTCTGGGTTGTTCTTCAGGATTTATTGTCATCCTCTTTGGAGCTTCAATCTTAAACTCTACCTCCTAGTTAGCACCACGATCTTTGTTACCTACAAGATTATCAAGCTCTTTTCTCTAGCCAAACATAGCAGACTCATCAAAAGTAACATCTCTACTAATAATAAATTTTGGAGTTCTATCTTTCTCATTACACCATAATCTATACCTTTTAACTCCAGTTGCATACCTTAGAAATATGCATTTCATTTCCCTAGGCTCCAATTTACCATCATTTACATGAGCATAAGCTGGACAACCAAATATGTGAAGGCCGTAACAATCAGAGGGTGTACTGGACCATACCTCTTCAGGAGTCTTTAAATTAATTGTAGTTGATGGAGATGTATTCACCAGATAACAAGCAATATTAATTGTTTAAACCCAGAATTGCTTTAAGAGACCAGCATTTAATCGTATGCATCGAGCATCCTGTAACAGTGTTTGGTTCATGTGTTCTACAACTGCATTCTATTGTGGTGTACGTCTAACAGTGTGGTGCCTCACTATACCTTCGTTCTTGTAGAACTCATCAAATGGTGCATTATAAAATTCTAAACCATTATCTGTTTTGAGTGTCTTGACTTGTTTTCTAGTCCGTTTTTTAATCATAGTCTTCCACTCTTTAAACCGTCCAAACACCTTATCCTTTGATTTTAGAAAATATACCCAAACTTTTCTAGAGTAATCATCAATGAAAGTAACAAAGTACCTGAATCCACTATGCAATTCAACCGGAGAAGAACCTTATAGATCTGAATGAATATACTCAAGGATACTAGTAGAAGTATACTTGCTAGAACTGAATTTGGAAAAATGTAAAAAAAAATAAAAATAAGTGACCTGGGTTTAAACCCAGGCCCCCCTTGTGGAATATGTAGCCCATGACCAATACACCAAGCATATACTTTAGTCATAAAATAACAAAAACATATCAAAGAGCAAAAAAAAAAAACAAAAAAAAGAAAAACTTACGTCATGAAATGACAAAAACAAATAAAAAGATAAAAAAATGAATGGCCTAGGTTTGAAACCTAGGCCACCTTTGTAAAATGGGTCACCTATGGCTCACATGCCAAAGCTAAGTTTTTATCATAAAATGATAAAAAAATAAAAAATAAAAAAGCAACGAAAAAAGATTAAAAAAAAAAGAGAGCCAGCTGCCATGCTTAGTATGGCAGCAACTTTGTTAATTTGTAGAACCATCCATGGTAGCTTCTACCATGGATTTGGTTCCTAAACCACCAACTGTTTCAGCTTTTTCTTGGTACATATAACCACTAGAGAGGAAAAAAAAAGGGGGGGTTCCAAAAAATTTTCAAGAATTAAAAAAAAAACAATGCAAGCTTTTAAAAAAAAAAACACATAGAAAAAATCAAAAACTCATAGTGGGGGTTTTTGTTTAAAGAGGTTTCGGTGCTTATTTTGAGAATCTGAACGGTGAAAAGGAAACTCATATAGAGGGGAATAATATACTAGAGTTTGGAAACGATCCAACAGTAGACGATGGTCGGATTTGAGGTAAAAGGTTTAAACTTCTCTTTTAGATTTAGAAAAATTTGACTCTGGATTTGAAAAGAGGAGGTTGAAAAGAGTCTAGAGGTGAAGTTTGAGAGCCAACCATTACCGACGAGCGGTGGCTGACGGTGGTGGTCAACGATCAGCGCGGTTGTCGATCATCGATTTATGGGTTTTATTTTTTTTTATCGTGGTTTGGTTTTGGGGTGAAAAAAAAAGAAAGAAAAGAGAAAAGAAGAAGAAAAAGAAGGTAATAAGAAGAAAAAACCAAATAGAGTGGCTAGTTTTATGATTAAGCTTAATTAGTATTTTACTAGGAATACTAAATCTAGTAGGAGTAGGAGTTCTAGCCTATATATATGCATCTAGGGAGTTGCTACAAGGTATTCGATTATTATTTTATTATTCTATCAAAAAGGTTTCTTTCTAAACCTAAATATCTCTACAGCGTTATCTTTCTCTACTATTTTCAATTCTTTTGTGTTCTAGTTATTTCCTATCATCTCCACCCTGCATCAATTTGTAATGATGCAGGAGCATTAACAATTAGGAGTTTTATTTCATTTTAAATTCTACCCATATAAAAGAAAAGACAACTAATCACCTAACCTCAGTAATATTCGAACATAAAATGTCTTAAAAAATTTTAAAACTGGTATTGGGATGTGGGGTGCCATTTTATGTTTGAGGTTGCATTTTATTATTATGAAATGCTTGTTTAAATATTTTTTGATGATATTTGTTCTATGCCTTTAATTTTTAATATTATTTATTTATTTGTTTATTTTGTTTTTATCATACTTGTTTGATTTGACAATGTATATATATATATAATGGGATTAAGATTATATATATATTAAGATTAAGATTATATCTATATATTTATTTAAGAAAAACACCCTAAGTTAGATTGAGATTAACCCAAATAATGGGATTAATCTTGGTCTATTATTTTTCACAAATTGACACTTTAATCTTGGGGTAATATTAAGCTATTTATGTTGGGATTCAAGGTTAAAAGAAGTAAAATATTCTTTTTTTTAAATATAATGTCCTTTTTAGTGTCAAAATTTGTTCATGCCTTGATCTTTGCTTAGAATCCTTGTGTTTGTCGCATGGTCAACGGGATGTTTCATCGTCCCAAACTACTCCAGGATTGTGTAGATGAGCTCTTAAAGCCCATGTCACTCATTGTTTTCTGCCATGGATATTCGGATGTCCATGGCTCGAATTTAGTCCAAATAAGTCCGAGAAAACCAAAAATTCCTCCTATTTTATGTTAGCAGCACTATATTCATGGATTGAAAAATTATTTTCGAACGATAAATAATTTTTCATGAATTTTATGACATTTTTCCTATAAGGGCATCGAATCACTTTTCCAATGGTGTTCTTGTTTGCCCTCGGATCATTTCAGATGAAGGAGTTACAATTTTTTGAGGTTTTGCTATTTGGAACCCTGGAATCAACGATTCAAATTCTGTTTGGGCCAATTCAGCCCACTAGATGATTTTTTTGGATTTTTTAAATATTTTTCACAAAAAGTTTATGAAATTCCCTTTCCATAAATGTATCTTTTGTGATTTAACTCTTCCGTATGAGTCCGAAATGATTTCTCAAATTCAACTGCCCCACTTCCCTTGCATATGCTGCCAGTGTTGAACTAGTCCCTAATGTGAAAAATATTTCCACCTAAGAGGCAATTTTCTAGGATTTTTGGAATAATTTTATATTGATTCTTATCGAGTTAACTTTCTAATGGTACCTTACATGCCCTTGGAACCTTCAGATTTGTCCAGAATAAAATTAAAAATAGGAACAGCACGATGTAATCCCCTATTTTTAACATTGTTCATGATTAGTTGATTCCTCCGAACTCCTGCTTCGAGGCATTCAAATGTCTCCATGTGATCCTGATGAATCCATCTAGTCGAAAGGAACATGCATTGACTCCCGTGCACTTGCATCAAGGCATGAACATTTTTTAAGCTTTATCATCCTTATTTTTATCAATTCTTTTTAATTAAAATCACCTATTTCGTCAAGAATTAGTTAAAAAAAATTATCTTTGTGTCAAGAAATCACCAAACCTTTGTCAAGATAAATCTTTTTAGCTCGTTTCTCTAAAATCATTGAAGTTTCCATTAGGGATACTCCAACCCCGTCCTCTGAGGGGATACTCCAACTTCGCTTTTGCAAACCTCATTCAAATTTCAAAACTTACCAAAGTCGACATTTATAAGGACACCCCGTCTTCCGAGGGGATACTCCAACCTCATTCTTTTTCAAAAATTATCAAAAAAAGTCAAAATTCATCAATTTAAATTTGTCAATCTCATTATCATAAAAAAAGAATCACATTTTCTCTCCTTGGATTTCCTTCAAATTTTTCAATGTTCAAACCCGATTTTTAAGCTTTGATTAGTCTATAGATCTCAATACGTCTCTAAAATTGTCAACTTGGATATTTCAAGATAATCGATGATAACAGTGAAATACATTCTTATCATCTATTCCTTTTTCCCCTCTTTTGTGTGATTTATTTTTATGCGATATTATTTTTTTATCTTACTAACAAGTTTCCCTTGTGTTGTTTATCTTGCATTAATATTTTCAAAACCATTTTAAAAGAAAAACAATCAGAAAGGGCAATGTTTCGTGTCGGTATTTCTCTAGCCCTTGACCCAAAATATCCAATATTTTTTAAAAAAATAATAAACTTGAAGGCCATTTTTAATCACAATCTCTATGTTCCTCATCGCTCTGAGGCGCACATGAGATTTAAATTTTCTTTAAAACCTGAGTTTACTTTTTTATACAAAATTCATGCATTAAAAAGGGGATTATATTAAATAATAACAGTCAAAACCGATGAAACAAAGACCAAGTTGGGACATGGTTAGAAAGGTACCGATTTCGGGCGTCGTGAGGAGGTTCGTACCTTCTTGTGCGTAACCAACTCCCAAACCCAACCATCGAATCTTTGGACCACGTAAACCGTGAAACCAATGTCTTGAGTTTCGTAACTCAAAATATCAGATTTAATAGGCATCCGATCATGCCCAGCCCAAATGATCGATGGCGACTCCAATTGTTGGCCACTTTATAGTGGCCACTCAAGGCTAGTTAGGCCAATGATTTGTTAGATAGTTTCCTTTTAGGGTTAAGAGCCGAGAATCCATATTTTCTCATTACCATCACATCAAAAAAAGAGAGGAAGAGTCCTGGTCGAGAGGAGTTTTCCCCGTTGAGAAATACTTTTAAGTCGCGCGTGCTTCCTTCACGGAAGGCACGATGCCGACATGCACCAGTGTCCAAGACCTAGGTATTGGCAAAACCTAAAGTACTTATAGTTAAAACATCACTGCCTTCTCTTTCATCTGAACTATACTTAATCAGAGCTAAGCTATCTTGTACTATAGTAGCTCTACCATTGCTAGCTGATTCCTTTTTTTTTGTTTCTTTTCTTTTACTGTGGATAGTCCTTCCTCAGTGCCCTTTTTTTTTGCAGTGAAAACATCAAAGTTTGCAAGGCTTCAATTTTGAACATGACTTACCTCTGTTGCCACTATCCTTTTCCTTGTTCCTGCCTGTGCTAACAATCAGTCTTGCTTCTATAGCGTCTTTATTTAAACTAAAGACTTTTCTCTTCAATTCTTTAGATTGCATAGCATCCTTCACATTGCTAACATAAATACTATTTCTACCATATAGCATAGTATCAACAAAATTCTTATATGAATTTGGCAAGGAACATAAAAGAATGATAGCTTGATCCTCATCATTTATTTTAACCTCAACACCTTGTAGGTCTAAAATAATTCGATTAAAATTGTCAAGATGATCTTTTACCTACATATTTTCTGTCATCTGAAAGGTATACAAACGTTGCTTCTGATATAATCTGTTGGTTAGAGATTTCTTTTAATACTTGCATTCTAGCTTGTTCCATAAACCAGTAGTAGTCGTTTTTGCAACTGCATCTCTCAAAACTTCATTAGTTAAAGTCAACAGAATCGCGCTTTGCGCTTTTGCCAAAATCTCATTCTTCTCCTCTGCCTTTAAATTTGCAAGCAGTCTTTCTTTTCCTTCCAGTGCCACTGTACATCCTTGTTGAACAAGAACAACTTTCAAGTTTATCTTCCACAGAGTAAAATCATTCGATCCATTGAATTTATCAATTTTGAATTTGTAAGACGACATTTTGAACAGTAAAATGGAGTTACCCCTAGATACCAAGATTTGAATAGAAACCCTAGGTAACCTGACTCTGATACCACTTGTTACGTAAAAAATGTTGTAAAACAAGGAGATTAAAGCAAGAAAAGTAAGAATACACAAGATTTACGTGTTTCGATCAATGTGACCTACGTCCACGGGCGGGGAGTGAGATTTCTTATTTCTTTGAGAAAAACTGATACGGAGAAAGGCCTTGGTGCCTCATATATATAGTAACCAAATCCTAAACAAGGATAATCTTAATCAATATGGATAAATTCTACTCCTTATCCTAATCTAATTAGGACTTATCTAAACACAATCCTAATAAGTATTAAAGTCTACTCCTTATCATAATCTGATTAGGATTTATCTAATCAAAATTTAAAGCACTCAACATAAATCAAGCTTGTCATTTAGCTGAATAGATTGATCACGTAAGATAGATAAATTTTTAACAGAAAACTTAACTAACTTTGTAATGTTCCTTGATAATTCAATCTCTTTTGGAAGCACGCAGTAGAAGCTGCTTCAATAATGGGCTTCGAAAAAATAACTTATGATGAGTAAATCAATTGTAAAAGAGTAAT
>JBBYHL010449684.1:0-55296 GCA_038381835.1 Adansonia madagascariensis | reverse complement strand
TTGGAGCAGCAAAGATGACTTGAATTTCCCTCTTTTCCTTGTTGTTAATAAGCAAGAAAAAGAGAGAAACAATGAGGTTTTGGTTCTAGTATGGATTAGGGTGATTTTCAGAATGTGTAGAGGTTGAGAGTGAGTGTTTTATGGTTGTTTTTGGGTGGTGGGTGAAGAGCTACAGGATTATGGTTTTTTGATGTGTGAATGTGTTTTTGAAGCTAAAAATGAGCTGGAATCCTTTTTTAGCTGAGGTAGAAGTGGTCCATTTATAGTAGTCGTTTGGAGCCAAATTGGAGGTGTTTTTAGCCATTTCTCAAGGGGGACAAGGTGATGTCAGCATGGTGGCCATAGGGTGGCTGTAGGAGGCAGCTTGCTGCCAATGTGATGGGCATAGGGTAGCTGGTTAAAATACTGAAATGATTTTCCAGCAACTAGGGTGGCTGA
Organism: Adansonia madagascariensis; assembly: GCA_038381835.1. Lineage (NCBI taxonomy): Eukaryota > Viridiplantae > Streptophyta > Magnoliopsida > Malvales > Malvaceae > Adansonia > Adansonia madagascariensis. Next base: position 54,858 of record JBBYHL010449684.1, on the reverse strand, counting down.
TGGTGACATTGGCCAACAACTAAGAAGGAGTAGGGTGATCAAATGACACTGACCCTTTTGATCCAATTTAGACTTAAAAAAATGTTTTGATTAATTTAAAAGTCTAAATTCATGATTTGACATGTGTTTTAATCTTTCCTGATGTAAAGAAATGAGTTAAAATCGAGTTTTGGATCAATGGTGGATGAGTCAAAAATGCTCGGACTGTGAAAATGGCCTGCATGTATTGATACATTGCATAATGTATCGATACATTTGGTCTAAAAACCTTATGTGTATCGATACAATGATCATTGTATCGATACTATGAACCATTGTATCAATACTGTGAACCACTGTATCGATACATGTTGATATGTATCGATTCATTTCTTTACAGATGCATGTTTTAGTCCTAGCATGGCCTAGTATCGATACATGAGGTCATGTATCGATACAGAGGCTTATGTATCATAACATCTACATGTTGTATCAATACAAATAGGGACATTTCAATTTTTTGGCACGTTGGGCCATTGTATTGATACATGAGAACCATGTATCGATACATTTAAGTAAAATTATGAATTTTCTCATATCTTTTGTCCCCGAATACCTTGGACTGCGCCATTTGATGCCACATCTTTGCATTTACTTTTGATATGATCCCTAGCCCTTCTTGACATCCTCAAAATACTTTTTCGTTGGGCAACAACATCGCCCCCTCTTACGTCCATGCTCTAGATTGCTAAAAAATTAACTCGAACAAAATAAGGTGTCTACAGTTGTGACACTATGTGGTGTGACTTTTTCCATGTTTTCTAGCATTGAAAGAGTCATGAAAAGGTTAATGACACTCATTGGAAAAATTAGAAAAAAGTTTGGTTTGAAAATGTTTTAAATTGGTGCCATTCGGGATGTCGTATGTGCACATACGTCATGGATGCATTTAGACCAACTTATTGACACCTTAATTTGCAACATTAATGGCAGCATATGATGCTAGAATTTGTAGTAAAAATCAGAGATTTAGTGGGAGTGGGTGGTGGCTCAGCATTTAGATGCTTGGTGGAAGCCACCATAAGGGCAGCAAATCTGGGAGGATTAGAGTCCTTATTTATGCTAACCTCCTAGATTTTAGGAAGTTTATTCCTGCTAGAAGTTTATCTTTTTAGGCTTGATATGATCAGCCAAGATAAAGATAGTTTTAAAATTAAGAAAAAAAAGATTATCTAACTAAAATTTAGCTAGTTAGGTGCAAATAGGATTATATTTAGATGGAATTCTACTCCAATAAAACTCTTATTTTATCATCAAACCAATATTATTCAATCCAGATAATGCCTTAAAATGTTTAAGACAACATTGGATAATGTCATAATTTAAATGGCTAATCCTTATTCGATAAGGTTTTATCCTAACAAGATTAGGATAAACATTAATTGTGTAATAAAATTAATTTTCTTAATTAAATTAAGACATTATAAAAGAGGCTATTCAAAATTGCCAACTAGAAACTAAGTTAATACTTATTTAAATATATTCATAAATGCTGTGGATATATCGGATGATTATGGAATTAGACCCGCTATCATTGTACATGGCTAATTGTTCATGTGTATTTAAATATTTTTGAAGAGGTCTATGTGCCTTGCTTTATCTCTAATTTTTTAGGAATGCAAAATTCTTTTCTCATTTAATTCCCCTCGAATCTAACTTGAGGTTTCCTTATTATAAATGTAATTAGATTATAGATAAATGTAAAAATATGATTAGTTAGGAAAAATTTTGTATTCCGAAGATGGAGATCTAAGCAAAGGCACCATGAAGCCTGGTAGGTTGCAAGAAGACTTATAAAGACTTTGTTTGTAATCATCTAGGAATTGACCAAGTAATCTTCTTTGGTGGCTCAGGAAATTACACTAGTAAAGTCCATAATCATCCAAATAGTATGCATGATAGTAGGTTTATTTTATGCGATAAATTAAAATGCTATGCATGCTAATTAAGATGAGACCTTAATTAAAAAATAAAATGAATAACGAAAACCCTCGTACAATATTGAGTCACATGCTTTGTATGATAAAGATGCCTTCCATGAAATTATACCAAGTTACCCGAGCTTTAGCCTCGGGGATTTGCTGGGTTATCCCTAAGATCCTTTCCGCCTAAGTTGCTTGAGTTATAATTAATGGGTCTTACTCAACTAATGTTGTATTGTCTGCATTTTTATAAACTTGACCGCATGGTGTTAAAGGCGATGGTTAGGCAAAATGCATATGATGCATTTAGGTAAAAAAATGCCACCTAACTAATCTAGGAGTTGCATAGAGACGCAATCAGTAAGCTATGTTCCCTACCATATTAGCCTTGTTGCAATATGTTGAAAAGGGCCCCAAGCCCAGTAGAAATACCTTGTAGAGACTTTCATATAATAGTGAGGGCTATTATTCATAAAAGTAGTGGGAAAGCCAACAAAGATATAATGCCTCATCTATATTGGTTTGAATACATGAAAACTAACTAAAAGTTATTTCATACTAGGTTTGTTGATAATAGTAATTATGATAACTATAATTTGAAGCATACTTTATGCCATTAGCCTAAAATGTTTAGACTATTGAGAAATGTTCTTAATAAAATGAAGGTTGCTAATTTTCATATGATTAAGTTAACTACTATACTATTGATTCAACTACCCAAACAATTGATTCAAGATGTGGATCACACTTAGACATAAGTTTATTAAAGAACAATTGAAAATTGGGCTTTAATGAGGTAATTATAAGAATGGGCAATAGAGCAAAAGCTGTAGCCACTACTATCAGAACCTATACCTTATGATTACCTTCAGGCATGACCCTGGAACTAAAAAAATGTCTTTATGTTCCTAGATTGTCTAGAAACATCATTGCAGTTTTATACCTTACCATAAATGATGGTTTTGAGTTTTGAATAAAAAGGCAATAGTTGCTCGATCATTCTAAATGACACGGTCTATGGATCGGCCTTATTAAATAATGGGCTATTTGAATTAGATCCAAAAATGCCTTTACTCAACATAAATGTGAAGAAAGCAAAGAAGAATGATCCAACAAAGACCTCTATCTATAATTATAGGGTTGGACATGTCAACAAGACTCGAGTAGGCAAGTTACATAAATAAGGCTATCACAACCTATTTGATTATGAATCATATGGGACATGTAAATGCTGCCTCCTTAGCCAGATGATCAAGACACACTTCAGTGGTAAAAATGAAAGGGCTGATGATTTATTAGGTTTAATAAATTTTGATGTATGTAAACCAATGAGCATAATGGCTAGAAATAGGTATTCAAACTTTATTATCTTTACTAATGATTACTTTAGATATGGGTATGTATACTTAATGAAGTACAAGTTTGAAGCTTTTGAAAAGTTCAAAGAGTTTAGGCTAAAGTAGAGAAACAAACTGGCAAGAGAATTCTAACTTTTAGATTCAATTGAGTAGGAGAATACTTAAGTCAAGAACTTTTGGGTCATCTGACAGAAAATGGCATTCTATATAGTGGATTCCACTTAAAACTCCATAACATAATGGAGCATTAAAGAGGAGAAATCGAACCTTGTTGGACATGGTTCGTTCTTTAATGTCTAAGGTAAACTCCTCGATATCTTTTTGGGTATAAACCTTAAAACCTATTGCATATCTTTTGAATAGGGTTCCATCCAAATCCACGGATCAAACACCGTATAAGATATGGTATGGCAAAAGACCATTGTTGTTTTATTTCAAAATTTTGAGCTATTTAGCTTATGTGAATAAGCTTGGAGCTACATTAGTCAAGTTTAAATTTGTGGGGTATCCTAAAAAATCTCATGGATACTATTTTACCACCCAACTGAATGAAAAATAGTTATTTCTAAACACACTATCTTTTGGAGAAAAAGTTTCTGGAAGAGTTTAGTGGGAGTAAAATTGCTCTTGAAAAAGTTCATGAATAACACGTGGACAAATCCATGGAACCAAAGTTAAAAGGTAAAGCATCAGATGCTCCATCTAAAGCTTAAGAGATACAAATACTCCGATAATCTGGTAGGAGAAGGCAAGCTCTAAAGAGGGCTTGCCTTGTAATATTGATCTTACCATTTACAAGGAAGTAATGTCTGACATTGATTTTAAGAAATGGCTTGATGCCATGAAGTTTGAGATGGATGCCATGGATGTCAACTAAGTATAAACTTTGGTTAACCCATCCAAAGGGATAAAACTCATAAGGTATAAATTTGTTTTTAAGAAAAAGACTGATGTGGATGGCAACAAGCAAAAGTATAACGCCAAATTGGTGGTAAAAGGTTATAAGGCATTGATTATGAAGAAACATTTTCACCAGTTGCCATGGTAGAATCCATCCAGATATTGCTTGTGATAGCCATATTTTTATTATGAGATTTGGCAAATTGATGTAAAAACGACATTTCTTTATAGGAATCTATAAGAGAATGTGTAAAACATAGCTCAAAGTTTTATATCCAAGTCAAATCTGAATTAGATATGTAAGCTAAGAAGGTCTATTTATTGACTAAAACAAGCATTACAGAGTTGGAACATGAGATTAAATAAAGTAATTAAAGAATTTGGCTTTAAAAAGAATCTTGATGATCCATGTGTTTATAAGAGACAAATGGGCAAGCAATTATTTTATTGTTGCTATATGTTGAGGACACATTACTTATAGGAAAAGACATACCTATGCTGTAGACTACTAAGGTTGACATTTAGACAATTTTCTATTAAGGATTTAGGATAGGCAACATTCATTCTAGGAATTAAGATCTATAAAGGTATATAAAAATGAATGGTTGGATTATCATAATTCTTATACATAGACAAGATTCTTAAAAAGTTTAAGATGGAGAACTCTAAAGAGGGAACTTACCTATGGTTCATGGTATACATTACTTGAAAGAAATGTGTCTTAAAGCATCAGATGAAAAGACATGAAAGGATAAGATTCTATATGCATTGACAGTTGGATCCATAATGTATGCCATGTTATGCACTAGATTAGATGTATCATATACTCTAAGTATCATGAGCAGGTGTTAAAGCAATCTTGGTGAGGGTTGCTAGACTATTGTGAAGAATATCCTAAAGTACTTGCAAAAACTAAGGATATCTTTCTGGTTTATAAAGGCACTAAGTCTGAGTTAGGGCTACAATGATGCTAGTTTTCAATCAAATTAGGATGACTACAAGTGCAAAGTAGTTATGTATTTCTCTTAATATAGCTGCAATTAGTTGGAAAAGTCCAAAACAGGTGATAACTGTAGATTTAAAATTAATGCCAAATGCATCTAAACGTGTGAGGCTATAAAGGAGGCAGTTTGGAAAAAAAAGTTCATTATTGAACTTAGTGTGGTTTCAAGCATTGTTGACTTTTAGTACCTCTTTACAAACTTGTTATCTATATATCTTCTAGTTAAGAGTTGAATAACCTTTTGGCTAGTACCAAAAAACTACCAAACCTCATGAAGGCTCTAATAGGCATTTGCGTGGTTCACCATTAGAGGTTAAACACTTATACTGCTTTTGGCCTCAAAAAGAGATTGTAGTAATCAACCCATGGTGCATTCGTATAAAGATCAGTACACTTAGAGTCTCAAAGTCTCTAAATAGGTATGATTTCTAACATATCTATGTTCTAAAATTGCTATCCAATCACACGTATATCTTTTCCTAAGATTTTATGGAAATCTGGGCATTTCATTGTTTAATTTCATCGTGTAAGACTAATTCTGATTAAATGTTTATGCTTATATCAATATGCATCAGCTCGAATTTTCCTTTCACTTGCATGGTTATATTATGCAATTATTTAGTGCTTTTGTATTTGTTGCATTTGTAAAGCGAGGCTGGCATTGCAGCGTCAGCATCTTTACCCACTCCTTAAGCCATGTACATTATTAAGTCACAAAGCTGGTGTCACAATTTCAGATGCCAATTGCTACAGCTTATAAGGCATTAGCATTTAGTAATTTCATATAAACAAACATTATATTTTTATTAATGTTAATAAGTTTTTTTCTATAAGAGATTATTTTATAAACGTTATGCATTTCTTATATAGATAAAGCTTATGAAATATATTGGCTTTGCAAGGGTACCGTAATAAGTTACAACATGAGATTCTTACAAATCAAGGTTGTGTTTCTCAAATTATTCTTGGTTATCATATTATCATGATAGGGTATTGACGATATACAAAGACTGGCATATGTTAAGCCTTTATGCATTTAATGCATGGAACAACTGTTAGTGTAAGCCCTAAAGCCAATCAACTTTGCTTGTAAACACTAGCCATTAGTTAATTCATGCAACATACATTGTATTTGGTAAATAAATATGAGGTATTTCTTTATTCGTAAGATTGATTCGATAATAGTTATTCATATCTTATGCAGATAAAGCCGATTAAGCATATTGGCTTTGTAAGTGAATGTAAAGAGTTACAATTATGAGATCTCTATGCATCAATGTTTCTAAAATGTTCCTGGCCATTATATTGTCAAGACAGGGCATTGATAATGCAAAAAGACTGGCATATGCAAGCCTTATGCATAGGATGCATGCAACTGATCTTAGAAGTGAAAGTATAAAGATATTTGGGGACATCATATGGGTGCTTATTATGGTGACAATTTTATTAAACTTGACCCACTATGAGAGTTTTATTTGGTATTTTACTCAAGTGTCTATGAAAATACTTTCATATGTTAGTAGTGTAAGTGATCCTTAGACTTGCAACACCAGGTTACCTTGTATGTGAGTTATCATACTTAGAGATCATCACTAATGGGTTCATAACAGATCAATACCAAATAAGGATGGTTTTGGGTATGATATGAAATGTATTGAAGGTGGATGAGTGGTTCAGAGAGGATTTATCACCACAAGTGATTTAAAGGAACATATCTTGGATACCTGGCCCATATTAGCTCAATGACCTTAGCCAAGGCAATATGATTATGGAGTTAACACACAAAAGTTGCGAACTAATATAAAAAAGGTCAAAAATAGACACTACAACAAATTTTTGCCTATTCTGAGATATGTGATGAAAGGATTGAATTACACTAAGATACTATACACTGAAGGGCTTGTCAAAAATCAATTTGACTCTTCTTAAATATTGGGTGGCTAGAATGCATTGTTGATGCCACTCTTAGTCTATAAATATAAATTATTCTTAATCGATTAAGTGTACATTTATTGGCGATATGATTGAAGGCCCAATAGGTCGCATATATAAGGGTGATTTTATGAAATTAAAATGAGACAGGGATTAAATTACCCAAAAAGTAAAAGTTACTTGGACATTTTTTTTATTTTTCAAAAGTGAAGGGTCAAAGTGCAAATATGCAAAAAACTTAACCCTAGGTATTTAAACCTACTTTGTGCTATCCCTAATAGATTAAAAAAAATCCTAAGGTGCCTATTCATATGCTATAAGGTGATTGACGGTAACTTTGGTTTTCTTTCTGGCATCATTCTCCTTTGGTTTTCTGTAGAAAATTGTTTCCTCGATGATTTTCATGATTTTGGTGCATAGAGAGATTACTTGGTGGAGGTTTTTGAAATCTAATCCATTAGCATAGATTTTGGCATGGAAGAGTCTCTTCCTTATGAAGGACTTTCCTATCACCTATGTGGATCACCATTAGAGGTTGGACATATAGACGGCTTTGGTTTACGGCAACTGGGTTTAGTGCATAAGATTGAAGCAAAGTCTATTTTAATTCAAGAAGATAGGCCTTTTTGGATTGAGGTATGAAATCAGATTTTTTTTCTTTCTTGTTATGGGTAGATCGATCAAAAGGCTTCTAAGATGATCTATTAATGCTTTTCAATTAGTTTCGCTGCTTAATTCTATGTTTTCAAATTTTAGAAAATTTTTATTGTAAATCAATTTCCTTAAATTTGATCAAGAGGCATTAGATGCACAGGGTATGATCTTTCATCAACTCTAATCTTATAAGTTGAAATATAAAAACACTTGGGGATAGCATATAGGTACTTGTTAAGTAGAATAAATTTATTGAACATGACCCGTTATGAGAGTTTTGTCTAGTAATTCACTCAAGTATCTATAGAAATACTCTCATACATCAGTATTATAAGTGATTCTTAGTCTTGTGATAGCAAATCATCTTGCATGTGGAGTCTTATACTTATAGATCATCTCAAACAGGTCTATAACAGATGGATGCCCATAGTAAGGTAGTTTTGGGTATAACATGAAGCATACTGAAAGTGAATTAGTGGTCCAGAGAGGGTTTATCACCCCAAGTGATATAAAGGGACATATGTCACATGTACCTGGCTCATATTAACTTCAAAGTCTTTAGCCAAGGCAATACTAATTTTAGAGTTGACACATAAGGGTTGCAAACTAATATGGAAAGGGTTAAGAATAGACATTGAACCATGCTCTTACTTTCTTTGGGATATATGATGAAAGAATTGAATTGCACTGAAATATTGACAATAAAGAGCTTATCAAGACCACTTTGACACTTCTTGCATATTAGGTGGTCATGATGCATTGCTAGATACCTATCTTAGTCTATAAATGTAAATATTCTTAACTATATAATTATATTTATTGTTAATATGATAGTGGCCAAATGGCTTACAAATATAAAGGTGATTAGTAGATATAGAATGAGATTAGGCTCATTTACCTAGTAAAAGTAAAAGTTACTTAGGCCTAATTTGTATAGTCCGAATGGGCTAAGGACTAAAGTATAAACTGACCAAAAGTTGGAAACACTATTCCTAGTATATTAGCCTTGTTAAGTGAGTAGAAGAGATTCAAATGAAGTGTTAAAGAGAGTTATAACCCTGAACTTTTATCTATTGATTAATTAAACCCAATTTGGTGGGCCTAGTAGTTCATGTCAGCATGTCATATTTGGTGTCTGAGTCATTTTTGATATAACATGATTAACTAAAACACAAACACAAGATGATTAAATAAATGTGACTAATCTTAAAACATGAACATGACATGGTTTTTTTACATGTTACACACAACACGACACAACACAATTATGACATAAATGACACGATTAACATGAACAAATGATTATAACACGATTATCTTCTAAGTTATCAAGATTAAGTGAAATCCAATATTTTACAACATGAATACACTTATGTGTCAAACTATATATAACTCAAATTATTATCCTATCAAAATTTATATAACACGAATTATTAATATATCAAAATTTATATATATAACATCTTAAACATAATTATTGCACTAAAATATATGGAAACTACATGACACACGAATTATAAAAATACTTGACATGTAAATAATGATATTTTACTAACTAAACTTGCTTTTTTATTATAAAGATATTGTAAATGGATATTAATTTATATATTATAAGGAGAAATTAATTGTTGTACTTATGTTTCATTTTAACAATTACATCATTACTTTTAACTAAAATAAGTTGAGCTATATTAAATTAAATGCTTCAAATAATTTGTATTTAATTATATAGTAAATAGATACCATAATTAAATGTCTAAAATAATGTTTAGGATAATTATCTCATACATCAATGGTGGAATGAAAAAATTCCACAAACAAGTTAGTGAGGCGACCTATGTCTTATTTATTTTATTTTTTATTTTTTAAGTATGCTTTATAGGTGTCACCCTACTAACCCTTCTTATAGAATTTTTTATTCCAAAGTCAGTGTATGATTTGTTTATATATATTGTCGACACTCCATTTTGTTCGGGTCTATTTCCAAGGCATTAGAGGTCATTATTTGAGCTGTTATCAAGGTCATTTGAGTAATCACGGTTTAGTCACCCATAATTCTTGACTAAAGTGGGGTGCACGGAGAGCCAAAGGTAAGATAAATCTACATTTTCACATGCATGTATCAATACATTGCTTATATGTAATAATGCGAGGCCTCCATGTCACCATGGTTCAAAATTCAACTATTTGTATCAATACAAGAGGGGAATGTATCGATACATGAGCTAAATGTATTGATACAAGGTTATGTCATAGCTAAAATTTGATTTTTAACCAAAATGTATCGATGCACAAGTGATTGTCGATATATCCTATTATATATCAATATAATCTTCATTGTATCAATACATTCTAGGTTTTTTGCCTAAATATATTAATACAATATGCAAAGTATTCTTACATCCTATGTATTTTGCCTAGTTCATGGCATTTTCACCCCTTGGCTCCACTGCATTAAACATGAATTTTGTTATGACTTTGGCTCTAAAAATCATTTAATATTAAAGATAACTTCCTAAAAATCATATGGACTTCATTTTTAGGCTTTAAATATTTGGTTAAAACGTTTTTAAATGGTTTATTAAGCTTTTTACAAGGGCATTTCATGCTACAACATGGATTAATGAAGGACAAGCTTGACCTTACTCACCATATTAGATTAAGCATGGTTTGTTACATCTGCCAGAGCTTACATTAACCAATCAAATGTTGAAAGGTTGCTCATTGGTACAATGATTCATCATATAGCACACTCCAAAATTCCTAAATGCCCTATTTTGCTAGGTTTTTAATGGTTAAGGTTTAATCTTATATAAGATATGTTATGAGCTCAACCAAAGGGACCTTTACAAACAATTACATTAGTCTCCATACTTATAAAACTTTCATTCTCGTAGCTTTCCCTCAGCCCTCCAAAGCCACCTTAAAACCCTAACCATCATTATTCCTAAAAAAAACCCCTCTATTGATATAACAACTTTCAAGCTCATTCTTAGCCGCCTTTTTTTTTGATAAAATCATAGCAAGGAAAGGCTAAAAAGTGACCTATAAGATTAAAAATATGTTATGCTCAACATTATCGAGAAGGTTCTCAAAGTTTTTAGTGCTTTTCATCATTCTAGTGAACCTTAACATGTTGTTCATGACTTTATCTTAAATTTTTCATGCATCTTGTGGCCTTAGTTGTGGTAGACTTTGAATCTTTGATGCTTTGTTAACCTTTCTACCATGTTCTTCCATACCTCATTTTAAAATTATGTTTTAATGCTACCTTGATTTTCTAGGAAGCTCTTCTCCTTTATTTAAGCATATTTATATCATCTCTATGGAAGTATTCTTGATGTCATGCATTTAACTCATCTTTCTACATATGGTCATCATTTTCATGCTTAAATGTCATCTTTACATATTTGAATATGCGCACCCTATTTATTGTCATGAATATCATCTTTAGTTCATCACATGTCTGTGAGGATGCTTGTTTGTTGCTTGCCAAAAAATCTAATTTTCTAAAAACCCCCAAGTTAAGGCCATGTTAACCTCAATAAATGAGGATTACCAAGGACTTAAGGTTTTTTTTATTAACTAGTTTTCTAATTTTTGGGAAACAATCAAGCTTTCTATGTTTGGATTCAAGGTTGAATGAGGTCAAATGCTCTGATTTTTAAAACAAAAATTTGTCATTTAAATTTGTCCAAAGTTGTTTGTGCCTTGATCTTTTTGCCTAAAGTCTTTATGTTTATGACATTGCCAATGGGCTATATCATCATCCCAAACTACTCCCGGATTATCTAAATGAGCTTGTGAAGCCCAGGTCACTCATTCCTTCCCACCATAGACGTTTAGATCTCTATGGCTTGAGTTTAATCCAAAGAAACCTTATAAAATTAAAAAATTCCTTGTTTTACCCTAACAATATAGTGATCATGACTTGAAAATTCATTTTTAAACCCTCAACCATTTTTCATTATTTTTTGATATTTTTACCCTAAAAGGGCATTGAATTCCCTTTCCAAAGTTATATTGTTGGCCCTTGGATCATTTTGCATGAGAGAGATAAGATTTTTTGAATTAACACTATCCAAAACCCCTAGAATAAGCAATTTGCATTTCGTTTGGGCCATTTCAACCCATTAGATGAATTTTTTTAATTTTTAAAATATTTTTCCTAAAATGTTCATAAAATTTTCTTTTTGGAAAGATATTGTTTGTGATTTAACAAATCTATATGAGTTAGGAATGATTTTTCAAAGTTTGCCACACCCTTTTCTTTGCACATGCTATCAATGTCGCACTTGACCTAACTTCAAAATTATTTGCACTTGGAAGATGATTTTTTGGGATTTTTGGAATATTTTTACATTAAACCTTTTCAAATCATTTTTCTAATGGTACTCATCTAACTCCTAAAACCTTTGAATTTTCTAGAATAAAATTAAAATAGGAGACAGCATAATGCTATTCCCTGTTTCCAGCAGTAGCCAAAATTAATCAAGTTTTCAAAAATTATAGCTTCAAGACATTCGAATGTCTCCAAGCGATCCCGATTACCTCTCATTGAGTGAAAAAATGCATCAACCTTCATCTAGGCTCAGACCAAGGCATGATCATTTTTTATTTCATCAATTTAAATTTTGGTTAATTGCTACCTTTTTTATCAAAAACACCTATTTTTGTCAAAAATTAGTCTTAATATCAGTTTTGCCAAGAAATTGTCAAAGTTTTGCCAATTTAAGTCTTTTAACCCTATTTTTTTCAAAATTACCAAAATTTTCACCTACGAGGATATTCCAATCTTTGTTTCCTGAAGGGATACTCCAATCTCATTTTCTAAAGGAATACTCCAACCTTGTTTCTCAAAAAATATGAAGACATAAAATTTCTTTTTTCCTTCTAGGATTTTCTTTAAACCTGGTTTTCACACTTAATTAATCAAAGGATTCAAAGCATCTCAAAAATTGTTGACTCGGTTATTTCAAGATAATTGAAGACAATTATGAGATACATTCTGATCATCCTTCCCTCTTCTCTTTTTGTTGCTTTGTGTGATTTATTTTGCATAATATTATCTCGTTCTTATCATTTTACTAACTTGTTTCCTTTGTGATAATCATCTTGCATTCATATTTTCAGAAAGCTCATTTTCAAAATTCACAAAGGCAATATTTCGTATTGATATCTCTCTAGTGCTTGACATGAAATATCCGATTTTTAAAACTAAATCTGGAGAACATTTTAATTAAAAAATTCATTATATTCCCCCACCTCTACTAGGCACATAGTGATTCAAATTTTATCCAAAATCAGGATTTATTTTACACAAATTCATGCATAAGAAAGGGATTATATTTAAAAAATGACAAGTCAAAACAAAGAGAACTGAGACCAAATTAAGACATGGCTAGAAAGGTACCAATTTCAGGTATCGCAAGGAGGTTCATAACTATTTGTGCATAACTAACTCCTAAACGTAACTATCAAATCTCCAGAGCATGCAGACCATGGAACTGATGTTTGAAGTTTTGTATCTCAAAAGTTAGGTTTTAATAGGCATCCGATCACATCTAACCTCAAATGATCGAGGTGACTATAAGCATTGGCCACTTCATGGTGGCCATCCAAGATAGGTTAGATGAGCAATTCATCCAATTATCCATTTTTCATGAAAAAGGGATGAGAACCCACACTTTTTCATTTCCATCACATCAAAAAGGGTGAGTCCCGATCAAGATGTCACTTCCTTGTCAAGAGAAAAAAATATATTTTTAAGTCATGCATACTCCTTTTCATGATGAAAGTGAAGGCACATTGCCGACATAGATTATATAAAAATCTTGAAAACTAATATGCTTTATAAACGTATTAATTTAAATGTCTACACGTTTATAACACATTAAATTATTGTAATGAAAATGTGTTGACATGTTTACACGTTTATGATACATTAAATTATTGTGTTTAAATGTGTTAAGAAATATGTGTCGACATGTTTGCCCGTTTATGACACGATTACTTAATTGTGTTTTAAGCATGATTTTTGTTTTTGTATCATAAATGTGTTGACATGATTATGACATGAAATAAAATTATATAAAATTATACATGGTTCAAGCATATCATATGCATGTAATGTCTAAAATTCTCAAGTCCAAAATTTAGAATGCTAGATGCTAATAATCAGGAGTAGCCATTAATATTTTTTTATCTAGGTGTGATTAGCCACCTATAAAATCTAACCAATTTAACGTAATCCTAAGCTTGACAAATGCCTTTAAAAAGGACAGGTCCTATTTTATTTAACTAAAACTGAGTTCAAGAGTATGGTTATGTGCAGGATGTATTAAAGATCCTAAAGGAAATCAACTATTTCTTTTACTATTATTCCACTGCATTATTTACGTCTTTATGTTTATTTTGTTCCATTTTCTCGAACAGGAGGTCGTATTTCCCTGCAAAAGTTATGATAGTGAATTTATTAAATAGTAAAGTTATGGACTTAAGTTAGATACTAAGTGTATCTGAACTATCATCTGCACATTATTGATATTATAATAAAGACATATGCTCCAAGAACAAAGGAGAATAACACCTTAGCATGTATTTTATACTACATGTGCATTGTATGGTTAATATGTGTAGGAAAAGAATTGATCTCTACTTCTAAATTGTGTGAGGTCCATGAGATCAAGGAGGATCTCCATTAAATATTTTTATGACCTATGACTATTTCTTAAAATATTGTTTCACCGTTAGCTGTCTTAGGATACTACCAATGGTCATGAGTGATTTAATCTAATGGGACACATCGAGAGAGTAGTTGAATTGGAACAGAGGGTTTTAAGGAAAAGGGAAGATTATTTGTGTCAAATTTGGTTGTGTTCACGGGTTAACTAATTGTGTTTTTGTATGGCAAATACAATTGTAAATACAAAAATTTATTATATCACTCACATAAGATAAATTATGCGAAACTTGAAATGTAATCAAATGGATTTGGGTTGTTGCATATTTGCTATACTTGAGCATTGGAGCTACCATATACGCCTAAAGTTGTACATTAACCAGTTCTCAGGGTTATAAAGTATGCTGGACACATGCCTTTTCTTGTATGAACTTTGCAGATACTGGTCTTTTAAAGTTGATTATAATTGTATTGTGTGCATTATGTGTAAATGAGAGATATTGAGAACAGCCCATAATGGACAACCGTTTTCAACGTACATGTTGCCTCCCTTGGGAGGTTACAGGATGCTTGAGATTGAAACTGCCAATGGGCAGTTAACAATATTTAAAAGGGGAAGCAAACTTCAGCTTAGGAAGTTAAAAGTAAAAAAAAAAAAAAGTTGTTTATATCGTCGGCCAGAGACAAATGTTAAAGATGAATGAAATGCTTCATCCACTAAGGAGAAAAACAACATTTATTCATTTAGGGCTAAAACGGAAAAGGGAGAAAAGAAGATTTCCCTAAAAAAAAAAAAGAAAGAGCAATACTCGAAATCTTTTACATTCTCAAAGAATTTAGTACTGTGAAAAATAGTCAATTTTCGATTAAGTGATCTTGTCTTCAACCAATAAATCAAAATCGAATTCATCATCAAATGATCCAATTAATTTTAATTTCGCTTTTGTTGTAGATTATTTACATGATAATTTTCATAGGAAATAAGAGGTGTGTGTATACCAATGCTTTTATGTCTTTGTAACTTTATCACAACTTACCCTCAAATTTAGGTCAATATCATAAACAAATATGTGGCCAATGCAAGTATAGTTTTTTTAAATTTTTTAATATATTTAAAGAATTATAGTCTTATACTCAAATACAAATTTATGCAAGAAAAGAAATAGCTGACATGCTACCTCAGCCTTGTTTGTCTTAGATCTACCATTCTATCCATTCTGCTTTGTTAGAGGCCTTTTTAATTTTTTTTCTCTTTTTACTGCCAAGCCTTTTTTTTTTCCTTTCATGTTGATGCCTAATGGTTCATTTCCCAGAAAACTAGGGAAGGACCCCTGATTAACCTGGGCACTCAATCGATTGGTTGGCTTTCGATAAAGACAATAGACACATATTTGAATATACTGTTATGAAAGTATATCTATCAAATATATAAAAAAAATTAAAAATATATATATTCATTTAAAATATTAATATTTGACATTTGTCTTCAAATCCAAGTATATGTTTTATACGTGACTGCTTTTAATGCATGTCCACATAATCACTTTAAGACATGATACTATGACATGCTTTCAATCTTTCGTAGAGGACCCTTGACCCAAACTCCTCTTAGACTTAAGCTTACAATGGGACGAAAAATAAAGCAATAACACAAGCTTTGTGGATGTAGTAAACATACAGCTAATTTGGTCTTCTTGACCTTATTATTTGGACATAAAACCTGCCACCACTGCAGCAATTGTAGCTGTAGGATCGCCAAAAATGGCAGAGACAACAAGACGAACAGCCCCGGTAGCCATATGACAACATTTATTTACCTTTCCTCCCCTTCTCCCATGATGGTTTTGCAGTGTCCCACTGAGGCTTGGGATCCTGGTCTGAATCTCTCTGACCTTGTTCTTGTCAGCATTTAAATACATGGCTTGCCAACTTTCAACTAGCAACTCTTTAACACACGAGAAATGAAGATTATAACTCTTGCATTGAGACCTATAAGACCAACCAGATCCTTTGCCACCGCAGAGATGGCATGAACTGGACAGCTTGAGGCACAAGTAAAGATTATGTTCTCCATCATCCAAGACTTGAGGAAGTTTTGCACAACAAGGATGAAGATCAAAACCATATCTCTTGCAGTGGTAGACAAAGCCAAGAACATCATTTCTACACGCATCACATATCCTCTTCTGTTCCTCTGGCGGTTTATGGTTGAATTGGAACTCACATTTTGTATAAAATGGACGTGTAATGGCAGGAGATGGCATAGCACATGCCTTGTGTAGGTCGAACTCACATTGCTCGCAACAGTATTTGAGGCCAATACCTGCTTCCTTACAGCCATTACAGTTGAATGGCATCTATGTATATTCAAGCTTAAGTTTGTGCTCTAGATGGAGTGGGTGTGAGATTCCTTCGTCGAGCTTCATAGAATTTTATTATTTCATTTCAATAAGCTCCGGGAAGATAGGCATTGCTTATATATAAGGAGGTAGATAGACTAATTTGGTTTGTCTTTGAATAGCTAAAAGGGGTTTTGAACAGTCTTCTAGGTAGATACCTTGCTTAAGTTTCACTACTTGAGAATAACTTGGTTAAGTTGATTGAACAACTATAATTCCTGATGAGGAGAGTTGAATGAGGAATCAAGAAAGCATTAAGTGGAATAAAGTACCTCGGTTGAATAATGGTTTAAGCTATTGCCATAAGTAATCCTGTCTCAGGGGCTTCATAACAACTCGAAATTTAGAGTAGTCACCATCTAATAGTTTGACCATGCTATCCTTGGCTTTGATGTCCAATTCTTATAGATGTAAATAAAATTGGATTTGAATGCAGATTTAATCCACTTGATTGAGTTAATAACCCTTAATAAATGGTCTTACAATATATCTTAAGTCTGAATCTTAGTATCTATAATCATTTTCTCTGTCCTTTATTTATGGTCTCCTTTATAGAAGAAATTAAAAAAAAAAGGACTTCATCTTAATTTGGCAAATTAAACTAGATAAAAAATAGTTAACCCAGCACGCAATAATGCAAAATTGATATGAATGAGATATAAGTTAGAAGCTGAAGGTTTGAAGTATTTGATGATTTTTTTCTCTTAAATACATAAATGATTCAGAGAAGGGTTAATTCAAAATTGTCTAATTTCGGAAATGATTCCCTTGATTAAATTCACCTATACACTTCCTTTCAAATGTAGGAGAGAATAAAGGAAGCAGTGTTCCATGGATTCAGCTGACCCCAGCAACAGAAGTTTCATGTGTTAATAAACTATCCCACTTCTCTTTGATGATTAAAAGGAATTCAACAAAATAATAATAAAAAAAAGTAGCAGTCTGGATTATTTGGATAACATATTTCAGCTCTTTGAAACGCTTATAAATTGCTTACAAAAAGCAAAACTTGTGTTAGCCAAATCATCCCTGAAATGGAGCAATAATCTCTATCAGTCTGGTGTGATAATTAGATAGACTTGTATATTAGGCATTTTGGCCTTGCCTGCTCTGATTTATGGTTGCAAGACAATAAGCTATACCCAAAGAAATAAGTTCCACGGTCAATGGTCTAACTTATAAAAGATTAAAGATATGCAGTCATAGAATGCTGATGTCATGGTCATATTGGGAATCAAGAGCAATTGTCTTGTGTTGGAACTTCTCCATTTTAATAAGAAAAATTCTCATATTACTTAATAGTACATTTTTTAGATTTACTAAACATGATTCATAAAAGTAACTTATATCTCGTATATTTAAAAAAAAAAAGTTTAAAATGTAATATGTGACAATCTCTTACATGTATATTGCTTGTAGAATTAAAAATAACTCTTCTAAAGCAAAAAACCTTCTGTTACACTCTTTAAGCTTGTTTTCCTCTTTAGTTTCCATCCCATGTTTCTTTCTCTTTTTCCTTTTTGTTTTAAATTTTTTCACTGTTTAATAAAAGAAAAATGCAAATTTTGTCGTAAAAGAAGGCAACAAGACAGAAAGAATATTACTAACCAACGGTATCGAAACAGCAAGCATGATTCAAACTCGACTAAGAGAAGAAGAACTTTGCTTTTATTAAAGATTTAAAGTGGTTTGAATTGTATAAAACAACGTTGATATCTGATTCTTGGTCAGATAAAGACTTTTTCTTTTTGGGGGAAACTTCCAGTAACATGAGAAATTATTACTTTACGCTTGGAGATCAAATAATATTAGATATAATTATATAAATATGATAAAAATAATTAATATAACATAATACAAATATACAAATATTTCAAAATCTATATTATAAGAATTATTATCTCATAAAAATTTATATAAGTATAAAATATCTTAAATATGATTATAATATGATAAAATATATGAATTTCCAAGCCTAATGTTTTGTATTTCTTATATGTTAATTGTGTAAATATCAACACAAAATAAATTATTAAATATTTCAAAATTTTAAATATGATGTAAAAAATTTATTAAATGTGTTGTTTAATTCAGATCATATTATATTTATTAAATGTATTGTATTTGCCATAATATGCCAAACATGAGTCCGACACGCTAGAATTAAACAAATAAAGTTCATTTTCTTAGATTGGGACTAGACTTAATTGTCGAATGAGTTGCACGTCCAGCTTAACCCTAAATGGTTATTACTGACTAAATAATTAGAAGTCGTCACCAATTTAGTTTTGGTTAGGTGAGATTGGTCACCTACTGGAGCTCGTATTTTAAGGATTACAAAACCCTCAAAAATAAGCTTCGAGGTTTATGTTTATACCACAATATGGGTGAAAGGGTTCAAGAGTCGATTACAATCATAAGTAAGGATTGATCCCTCTTATGATGCTCAAAATCAGTGCCTCTTAATTACGTATTAACAAAGTCTCGTTTATGATTAATTTTGACTTTTGATATTCAATTATAATTTCCCATTTTTTAAATTATTTATAATTAATATTAGTTTTCCCATCTTAAGTAAATCGGATTTTTATAATTTTTTTGAAAATCAAAATATTTTTCAGACCGCTACGGGAAATTTGGAGGAATACGAAAGTCTTATCTTTTGGGAAAATTGAAATTTTGCAATACTTGTTTAATGAAGGTATTCTTTTGTATAAAATAATCGATGAGGTGACTTCCATATACCGAAAACATATGGATTATTTTAACTCGAGTATATTGCTTCAGATTTTTGAAAAAAATATTATATTATAAATAACATATAAACATATTAAATTAAAAACATAACATCATGAAAATAACTCCAAAGCATATACATGAAATTGCAAAATGATCCTTTGATTATAAAAAATAATCTAAATGGACTTAGCATGTATGGACATTATGGAATGGTCCCTAAATTATAGGAAATTATTTAAATGCATGAAATTTTGCATGATAACTCTTAAGACAAGAAAAATGACTTAAATATCTCAAAAATACATAAAATTACATGAAAGTTCCTAGATCATGGAAAATGACCTAAAGGATATTAAAATGCATGAAATGATACATATAAGTCCCTAAGTCATTAGAAAATGACTATATGACATCAAAATTCATGAAATTGCACCAAAGTATCTAAATCCCTAGATCATAGAAAATGACTAAAATGGCCTTAAAAAGTACGAAATTGCATAATAATCCTTAAAACATGGTAAATTACTAAAATGACCCTAAATGCATGAAATTACATAAATGGTCCTAAATCATGGCAAATTACTTAGATCTTGCAAACATGCATAAAATTACATAAAAACCCTTAAATCGTGCAAGATGACTAAAATAGTGCTAAAATACATGAAATTGCATAATAACCCCTAAATCATGAAAATTACTAAAATGAGCCTAAAATGCATGAAACTGTATAAATGGTCCTAAGACATGGCAAATTACTAAGATGATGCAAACATGTATAAAATTGCATAATAAACCCCAAATCATGGAAGATGATTAAAATGGTGCTAAAATACATGAAATTACATAATAACCCTTAAATCATGAAAAATAACTAAAATGGCCTTAAAATGCATGAAATTGCATAGTAATTTCTAAATCATGAAAATGACTAAAATGGCCCTAAAGTGCATGAAATTGCATGATAATCTCTAATATGTATGAAAACATCATAGAAAAATTACAAAATGGTCACTTATGGTTTCTAACATCATAAATGCATCCATAAACATTTTCTCTCAACAAACATACAAGATTGGCATCATATATGAATTTTATGCATAAATACCTCATCAACATGAAAATACATGGATTTAACATCATGCATGGTGGTATTGTCATAATCATAATATCCTTATGGAAAATGCATTAACATATGAATCATTATCATAATGCGTAAAAGTTGTCATAGAATGCATGTTATATATAATTTTAAACACAAAATAGCCCATAAATATGAACTTACATAACTACACTAACATGCATGGTATTTTTATAGTATATTCATGGAAAATGCATGGACATATAAATTGTGATTATAATGCATGAACATATCCTAAAATGCATGGATCATACATAACATGAAAAATACATAGCATGGGATAACTAACAAAGACAAGAACAAGGAAAACAACATGGTGAAACAACTATAAATTATGCAAACTTATATTGAAGTCTATGAAAACAAATTTTTCATGATGGAAAGTTGATTCGTAAGAAACTTTTAACATAAATCAACATAGAAAACCTAAAGAACACATTTGAAGATCATAGCTTAAGATTTGGCCATAAACATGATTTTTACACATTTGGCTCAAATCATCACCTAAGGGTGGCTTAGAATCCTCAAGCTTACATAAGATAAAGAGAGAAAAATGATCAAAAACAAAGTAGAAAACAAGTGGAGAAACCATCTTGAATCTGACTTGAAGAAACTCTTTTTTTCCTTTGTTTTTTTTCTCTCTTTTTCTTTTCTAATTTTTTTTGCTAAGAACTAGCTCTCTCTCTTCTATTTTGGATGTCCAAAGGGATCAAAAACCTTTTTTGGTTGATTTCAATGATCTCTATGTACATCCACTATTTTTTTTGATAATTCACCTAAGCTTGTTTGTAAGCAAACCATCTAACCCCTTAGGTGATATGATCAAGGGCTAAAATCCTCCTAAATGTGGCATAGCTTTAGTTGAGTTTAGTGTATAAGCTCAGATGCATAGCTTCAAAGAGAAACCCCTATTGAATATGGCCATATCTTGGCTCATTGCAAGAAATAGGTTTTAACTTTAACTTAAAATAGCACCCCATTGAATTTTAACTAAACTAGACTTGAAATGGTCAAAAGACAACCAAACTAAATGCCATTTAGTTTCTAAGTACAATTAAAACATTAAACTCATCTATTCTAAGCTTATTCAAGTTTTAATGGCCTAATGCATATAAGTAGTTCTAATGCCTGTGTTTCAATGTAAAAATGTTTGTGAAAGACCTCTTATATGGTTATGAAATGATCTAAGACTGTTAGGAAGGTGAAATGTGAGAAAAACTTGGTTAAAACACTTGTTTATGGTAAAAAGTTTCATGCAGTATTGATACATAGGTGTTTGTATTGATACAAGTGCTTCCCTAGAAAATCAGACATTGTATCGATACAATATGCATTGTATTGTTAGAATGAGCATTATATCGATTCAATATGGCCTTGTATCGATACAATGCTTGTTCCAAGCCTAAAACAACCAAAACATGATGATGTATCGATATATTAATAAAATGTATTGGTACATCTTCATGAATTTCATAAAAATTACATTTTTTTAGATTTTTTCAATATAATCCCTCGGCATTTCAAATCTTTCCCAAAAATATTTTGCTTGGCATCATGTCACCTATAATGTCTGGCGACACAGCACCAGCAATCATCTTTCTTTTTTATTTTTATTATTTTATTTTATTACCTTTCAATTAAATCATAAAAATGTTAGAACTTTGGTTAGGGAAGAGAGATGGGTGCATTACATCTAAAAGTCTCCAATTGGACATGGGTTGTTTGAAAAAGGTCTAGGCAAAATTAAGCATTTATAGTATCCAGGTTAGGTTTTCACGTTCAATCTAAAATTATCAAATGTAGCATGAGTTGGTCTAATAACAATATTGCATGTCAGTTATTTTTTTCACATCAGAATAAGATAGAAAAGAAACTCTCTTACTTCAAAAATTTGGATAAGATAAAAACCCTACAAAATCAAAAGAACATCATAAATAAATATTCAAACCTCAATCGAAAGGCAAATAACATACTTTTAAAATTAAGACCTAATAAGAAGTGGTAAAGAAGAAAAGTTTTATTGGGAAAGTGCATAAATGGACCTATGTCTTGTTTCGATTATATGTAATTCGAATTGTAAATGTCCATAATCTATATAATTTATAAATTTATTGAGTTTAGCGTCATAAGTTAGATAGCATCAATTCATTTGGTAAAAATTAAAACATATAAAAAAATAAAGTAGGGACAATTATATCTTTTAATATTTTATATAAATTTTTTCATAAAATACTTATTTATTTCTATGAAACCTATCAATTTTTTTTAAAAAAATTACCCTTCTAAAAAAAATACCTCATTCTTAAATAAATTACCCAATTATTATGTAACTTCTTATTTCTAAAAAAAATTATTCATTTTTTAAGACCTCTTAAACAAATTACCCACTTTTTTTTAAATAAAAATCATTATTTTTAAGACATAATTTATTTTTAAAATATTATTTTTACATGAGCATATGAGTGTATCAGAGTTGATGTTACGAGCCAAATGACACAAAATATAGCTAAAAAAGTATAAAAATAAGTAAATATAGGAAATGTTAAAGTGATATTAAAGAAAAATGCAATTAATGAATTACTTTTTCTTAAATTGCATAATGCATTAAATATAAAAAACTTTCTTAAAACAATAATTAAATAATCTTTAACTAGTTCCTTTAGTTAAGCAAGGCTAATCTATTACATAATATGAAAAGAGTATGCATCATAGCACTATCGATGTTGGCTGCCTCATAACCAAACATGTCTTTTTTCTTTCCAAGAGTGAAAAGCAAAATAAAAATAAGAGAGAAAAAAAAGAAAAGAGGAAAAGGAGAGAGAAAACTTTTGTATTTGTTTTTGTGTATTGTTTTCGTGTTAATTTTTTTCATATATTCAAAGTATTATGAATTTATTAGTTTATCTATTTTCATATAGATAAAAATCATGTTTATGTTATTTTTGTGCCATGCTATGTTTTAACCTTTTCGAAGTTATTTTTTCTTGCATCTTAGTTCATCTCATATTTTGTATAATTTGTCAACATGATTCAATTAAAATAAAAATTATTTAAATAATTTGTCATACTTATTCAATTAAGAAAAAAAAATTATTAATTAATTTTTTATTTTTTAATGATGTATTTAAAAAAGGTGGTCTGCATGTTGACCTACTGTCCACACATTCACTCCTAAATCGGTTTAGGATCTATACCCAACTTGAACCAAAAAAATTAATTTTTAATTTTTAAATGATATATTTAAAAGAATTGGAATGTATATTTACGAGCGAGTTGATTTACTATCCATATTAGACTCGATCGCTTGGGAAAACTTTTTATTTTTTTAAAATAATGTATTTAAAATGACTAATTTGCATATTGACTCACTAGTTAATTTAAGATTCATATCCAATCTTAAACAATTGTAATAAATTTCATTTTCATAATTGACAATATAATATATTATTATTACGATTTAAAACAAATGAAATCAATAATTATTATTTAATGAAATTTAATTCAATATTATTTTACAATTAATTAATTAAAATTAATATATTTAAAGGGGTTGGTCTGAGTGTTCACTCATGAGTCAATTTAGGATCAATACCCACTTTTTTAAATAATGTATTTAAAAGAGTTGGTCCGCACATTCCCTACTAGGTAGGTTTATTATCTGCACCCTACCCGCTTCGAAAAAAAAGTTTTTTTTGTTTTATTTTTAAATGATGTTTTTAAAGTTATTTGTTTGTAAATTGACTTGCAAATTAATTTAAAATTTGCACTCGATCCAAAACAATTATTACAAATTTAATTTTCATAACTAACAAAATATAAATATTTTAATATTAATATTAATATTATTATTTTTAATTTAAAAAATAATTATAACTTAATAAATTTTAATTTAAATTAATTTTATAATTAATTAAAATTTCATAATAAATTAAAAACCTAGAGTAAGCAAGGATTAAATACTAGTAAATTATTATAATAAATAACATAATAGGGTATTGATGTTTTTTAATTTTTATATAATTTCTATTTTGAAAAGATTTACAATTGTTGTCCTGAAAATAACATTAAAACAAAACTATCAAGCATATAAACTACTTACTAACAAACTTTTTAAATTTATAATCCATCACAAAAAAGTAGTTTACCTTTGTTTGATTTGAAAAAAGATACTTTTTAAAACAAAATTATCTAATTTTAAATGGGTCTTTTTTTTTGGTTTGTTCAGACAATGTTAAGATGACTTTCAGATAGGAGAAGGTGGAGAAGTTCTAAAAGTGCAAGAGATCTTTATCCTATAAAGTCTGACCTCATTGCATGTATTGGATTCCAAAAATCAACAAAATATGAAGAAAAGAGTAGTAGAAGATATAAACATAGAAACAGCTAGACTTCCCTACGAATCTTTAGGGAAGGACTTATATGTGGTAAACTTTAAAATTTTCTTTCAAGATTCAAGCATATATTTGTTAGAGAGTTAACTTAAATTTTAGGTGTCGAAATTTGAAATAAAATTAACCCACAGAATCTTGAAAATTGTGGCAATGGCTTCATGAAAAGTTCTTTTAGACCATAAGCAACAAATGTCTCCTATCTCTAACAGTTATCCACATAGGTGATTGTTAAAATCATTTTAAGGCCTGGTGGGGTGCTAACCTTTAATGAAAAGATGATTTTCCTTCTTCTCACAATCAAGAACCAAGAATAATTCCTAAAAGAAGTTGGCACAAAAACAATAATAAGAATGGTAGAAGATGGCAGCAACAATGAGATAGACTAGGAAAATATTTTATAAACCATAAAAATATTCAATTAGTTCAAAAGAAAACCTCTTAATTTTTCTATCCCAACAAGTCTTTATGTACTAGTTTTAATCTTAGCCCTAGTTGGACTTAGGGTGAAAGAGTTTTAACCTAATCAAAACTCCTAAATCAAGTGAAACTCTTTCTATGTGCTTTAATTTAATCGACCCTAGTTTCATAAACTTTATGGTCAGCCTTTCCCACCCGTGGCCAAAATATCTAACATAATTAGGCCAAAGGAATCGGCCCAACAATCTTGGACCACAAGCATTTGTTTGGTGCAATACAGGGTTTTGAGTCAGATTTGTGTTTTCATGAATTTAATCTAATTAATTCAATTCTTCATTTATCCAAATAAATAAACAATATTTATTTAATAAATATAATTATTAAATAATTATAAAAAATGAATAAATAAATTAGAAGCACAAATTAGCTAACAAAGGACATATCTCTATGGATTTTATCACTATAAAATCATTAATCTAGTTAAAACTATTTTTAACTTCATTTTAATATTATTCAAACATCAATTATCAAATAATAAATATTACAATAATATTTAAAGGGAAATATAGTTCAAGAAATATGATAGAAAAAATTTGATTGACAATCAAATCTCAAGTCTAGTGGAAATCCTATTTCAACTAGGACAAAGTTTATCCACCTCAATCTTAACATATACTAATTTAGAAAATATCTCAATAAGACAATTTTATTTTTAATGTCTCAATTAGTCAACACAAAATCTAGATTTCACAAATCTAATTTTGTCTAAAATAATTGAACTATTCAATTAAGTTCTTCATTTAAATCATCTTTGTTTAATCAAGTTATACTTAATTAAATCTCAGATTTAGTCCAATAGGCCTACCTTATTGTGTGTGATCCATTAGGTTCCCAACATATTAGCAATGAACATAAATCATATTAATCATGTTCATAGATTAAAAGTGGGATCTGATCTAGCAACCCCTTATGACCACCCAAATGTCAAAAAGTTAGTGTGACCGTATAGAAACCTTTCAGTACCCAGTTTATCAGTGTAATATGGTTCCTTCACCAAATATCCTAGATGAAGATGGACATGGTACAGTGTCTACCTAAACCTTTATCCATATTAGTTCTTGCAACTCATCATTAATGATAATGGATATATGAGGAACTATTCTTTATAATTCATTATGCTTTGGCCAAAGCCTTTAATCCAATTAACCATAGTTAAGATCATTCGAGATATGTCCTTAGAGTCACTCGGACTAGTGAATCCTCTATAGATCACTCATTTATTTACCGTACAATTCATGCTATACCCAAAACCACCTTACCATAAGCATTCATATATTTTGGACCCGTTATTGATGGGATCAAAGCAAAACACTTCTCATACGAGATGACTTGGTATAACAAGTTAAAGGACTAATATGCATGACTGCCACATGAGAATGTATTCCATAGACATTTGAGTGACTTATACCAAATAGAGTTCTCATTGGAGCCAAGTTTAGTGAACTTGTTTCCATAAAACAAGCACTTATATGCTATCCTTAAATATCTCATATACTACAACTTGTACGAGATTAAAGAGTTGCATGCATCAAATGCATGAAAGTTTAGCACATACTAGTCTTTCTGCATTGTTAATGCTCTATCTTGATAATACGATGATTAAGAACATCTTGAGAAATACGACTTTGATGCGTAAGGATTTCATCGACCTAACTTATTACTGTCTTTGTAAGGCCATTATGTTTTAAGGGCTTCACCTAATTAGTGTTTGCATGAGTGTCATCACACTAACATGAAGGAAAACGTATGTTACTTAAATTTTGTAGCACGTATGCTGTTATTTGACTATGTATCCTATGTCTTATCCTATTAGCTCAAGGGCATACACTAACAAGAAGAACATAAGAAAAAAAAGAGCTTTGCTTGAAACAACCGTGAAGAAGGGGAAAGATTATCCTGTTGGGCCTGTTCTATTTTGATTTTTCATATTTATTGTCATTAGATCATGTAAGATTATTACTAGCTTAATCATTTCATCATCATATTTCCTTAGATATTCAACATTGACTTTGGTATAGCAAATATAATTTGGTATGATTTTCTTTTTTATTATTTTTCTTACTTATGTTTTAATCCAATATTGTAGTTAGAAAGCTAATATTGAGTAGTTTATGTTATGTAGATTTAGTTATAGTCATATGTACATTCAGTTATAGTTATATGTGTCAGCAACGTGCCTTGCATCATTGTGAAGGAAGCATACAGGGCGTAAAAATAATTTTTCTGGACAAAAAAGTGTCTTTTCAATTGGAACTCCTCTTTTTTGATGTAATGGGAGTAAGAAAGTATAGATTCTCAACTTGAGATCATAAAAGAGGATCATTAGATGAATCGTTTGTTCAACTTATCTTGGATGGTCACCACAAAGTGGCCAATACTTGGAATAACCATTGATCTTTTAGGCTAGGCATGATCGGATGCCTATCAAAATCAATATCCTGAGTTATGAAACATGAAACATCAATTTCATGGTTTGCAAAGTCCAAAGGTTCAATAATTGGGTAGGTTCTGTCACAACATGGCCTAAATACAAATCTTAACCTAGTCCAACTTGCAAAGCCCTCATTTCTATATTTATTAATGTATCACTATTTTATATTCTCTTATTTCTATGGGCCATATTATTATTAATATTTTTTAATTTTTGCAGACTGGGTGATTGAGATGAATCGTTCACTCGACTTAACCTTAAATAGTTATTACAAAATGACTATTTATTTAAAGTCACCACCAATTTATTTGGGCTAGGTGAGACTCATCACCTATTAGAGTTCATATTTTAAGGGTTATGAAACCCTAGAAGACCAACTCTAAGGTTCATATTCATACTAGAGATCATGTCAAAGGGTTCAAGAGTTAATTATAATCATAAGTAAGGATAGACCCTCTTGTGATCCTTAAAAATTAGTACCTTATTAATTACATGTTAACTTAAATTTTAAAATTTTATCCAGTTTCAACATATGGCATTAATTATTTCAATAATATTCAAAAGGAAATATAGTTCAAGTTTTGTGATAGGAAAAAATTGATTCACAATCAAATCTCAAGTCTAATATAAATCCTATTTTAACTAGGACAAAGTTTATCCACCTTAATGTGTCACGTACTAATTTAGACATTATCTCAATAAGACAATATTATGTTTAATGTCCTAATAAATCAACACAACATCTAGATTTGACAAATCTAATTTTTTCTGTAATAATTGAGTATTTAATTAAGTTTTTCATTCAAATCATCCTTGTTTGATCAAGTGATACTCCATTAAATCTTAGATTTAATCAACATGCTTACCTTATTGAGTGTGACTCATGGGTTCCCAACATGTTGGCAATAAACATAAATAATCATATTA
This sequence comes from Adansonia madagascariensis, assembly GCA_038381835.1. Classification (NCBI taxonomy): domain Eukaryota; kingdom Viridiplantae; phylum Streptophyta; class Magnoliopsida; order Malvales; family Malvaceae; genus Adansonia; species Adansonia madagascariensis. The sequence goes on along the minus strand of JBBYHL010449684.1, from coordinate 25,866 downwards.
ATCATGTTCATAGATCAAATGTGGGATTTAGCAGCCCTCCTAACCACCTAAATTTTAAAAAGTCAATGTGACCTTATAGAAACCTTTCAGAAACCAACTTATCAATGTAATATGGTCCCTTCACTAAATATCCCAAATTGAGAATGAACATGGTGCAGTGTCTACTTAAACGTCTATCCATATTAGCTCTTGCAACTTATGGTTAATGATAATGGATCTATGAAGAACAATTCCTTATAATTTGTTATGCTTCAATTAAAAGCTTTAATCCAATTAACCATAGTTAATATCATTCGGGATATGTCTTTAATGCCACTCAGAGTGGTGAATCCTCTTTGGATCGCTCATTCATCTGCCATACAATTCACGTTATGCCTAAAACCACACTACTAAAAGCATCCATATATTATGGACCCGTTCATGATGGAATCAAAGTATAAAACTTCTCATACAAGATGACTTGGTAGCATAAGTCAAAAGATTATTATATACAACTGGCACATTGGGAGCATATTCCATAGACACTTGAGTGACCTATACCAAATGGAGTTCTCATTCTAGCCAAGTTTAGTGAGCTTGTTTCCACAGAATAAGAACTTATATGCTATCCTCAAGTATCTCATATACTTCAAATTGTACGAGATTAAGGAGTTGCATGAATCAAATGCATGAAGGCTTAGCATATACTAGTCTTTTAACATTGTCAATACTCCATCTTGACAATACGATGACCAAGAATGTTTTTATGATTAGGGCTTTGATGCATAAGGATTTCATCAGCATAACTCCTTATTATCTTTGCAAGGCTATTGTGTTTTAAGGGCTTCATCCAATTGGTGTTTGAATGAGTATCAATCATGCCATTAACATGAAAGAAAACATATGTTACTTATGTTTTGTAGCATGTATGATGTTACCTGACTATGTATCCCATGTCCTAACCCTATTGGTTCAAAGGCATACACCAACTAGAAGAACATGACAAAAAAATGAGCTTTACTTGAAACAACCATAAAGAATGGGAAAGATTATCCTGTTGGCCCTGTGCTGCTTCGATTCTTCATATTTTTTGTCATTAGGTCATGTAAGATTTTTAGCAGCTTAGTCATGTCACCACCCTATTTCCTTAGATATTCAACATTGACTTTGATATAACAAAAACAATTTGGTAATCTTATGTTTTAATCCATGATTATAGTTAAAGAGCCAATATTAAGTAGTTTATGTTATGTACATTTAGCTATAGTCATATGTACATTCAGTTATAGTCATATGTGTTGGAAACATTTAGTTATAGTCATATACATTGGAAATGTGCCTCATCTCATTGTGAATGAAGCATGGCATAATTCAAAAATAATTTTTCTCGATAAGAAAGTGTCTTCTTAATTAGAACTTTTCTTTATTGACATGATAGGAGCAAAAAAGTACAAATTCTCAACTTGTGATCATGAAGAGGAACTATCAGGTGAATTGCTTATCAACTAGTCTTGGATGGTCACCATGAAATGACCAAACTTGGAGTAGCTATTGATCATTTAGGTTAGGCATGGTCGGATGCCTATCAAAATTGATATCATAAGTTAAGAAACATGAAACATCAATTTCATGGTCTACGTGGTCCAAATATTCGATAGCTGTGTGGGTTCTATCACAACGTGGACCAGATATAAATCCTAACCTTTCTTGACTTAAATGGCCCTTGTTCCTATATTTATTGATATATCACTATTTTATACTCTCTTATTTCTATGGGCTATATCATTATTAATATTTTCTTATTTTTGGGGATTGTGCTATTGAGATGAATTGCTCACTCAACTTAATCCTAAATAGTAATTAAAAAATAACTATTTATTTAGACTCGCCACTAATCTATTTGGGCTAAGTGAGATTGGTCACTTAATAAAGTTTGTATTTTAAGGGTTATGAAACCCTAGAATACTAACTCTGAGGTCCATGATCATACCAAAGATCATATAAAAGGGTTTAGGAGTTGGTTACAATCATAAGTAAAGATTAACCTTTTTGTGATGCCTAAAAATTGGTATCTTATTAATTGCATGTTAACTTGAAATTTAATATTTATCGGTTTAGCATATAGCACTTAATTATTTCAATAATATTCAAAGGGAAATATAATTCAAGATGTCATAGAAAAAAATTTGGTTCACAATCGAATCTCAAGTGTGGCGGAAATCTTATTTCAAGTAGGGCAAAGTTTATCCACCTTAATGTAACATGTACTAATTTAGACATTATCTCAATAAGATAATGATATTTTTAATGTCTTAATTAGTTAACATAAAATCTAGATTTCCTAAATCTAATTTTGTCTAAAATAATTCAACTATTCAATTATGTTTTCCATTCAAATAATCTTTGTTTAATCAAGTCATACTTCATTAAATATCAAATTTAATCCAACAGACTTACCTTATTGTGTGTAACCCATTAGGTTCCTTACATGTTGGTAATGAACATAAGTAATTATTTTAATCATGTTCACAGATGAAAAGCCAGATCTAGCAACCCTTGATGACAATCCAGATGTTGAAAGAGTTAGTATGACCTTATAGAAACCTTTCAGCAACCAGCCTATTAGGGTAAAATGGTTCCTTCACTAAATATCCCAGGTTAAGGATGAACATGGTGCAGTGTCTACCCAAACCTCTATCCATATTAGTTTTTGCAACTCATGGTTAATGATAATGGGTCTATAAAGAACAATTCCTTATAATTCGTTATGTTTTGGCAAAAGGCTTTAATCCAATTAACCATAGTGAAGATAATTCAGGATATGTCTTCAGTGTCACTTAGAATGGTAAATCCTCTCTGGATCACTCATTCATCTGCCATACAATTCAAGTTATACCCAAAACCACCCTACCAAAAGCATCCATACATTATGGACTCATTCATGATGGAATCAAAGAATAACACTTCTCATACGAGATGACTTGGGTTTACAAGTCAAAAGATTGTTATACACAACTGGCATATTTGAGAGCATATTCCATAGACACTTGACTGACCTATACCAAATGGAGTTCTCATTCCAGCCAAGTTTAGTGAGCTTGTTTCCATAAAATAAGCACTTATATGCTATCCTCAAGTATCTCATATACTTCAGCTTGTATAAGATTAAAGAGTTGCATGCATGGAGGCTTAGCACATACTATTCTTAGTGCATGGTCAATGCTCCATCTTAATAGTGCAATGACAAAGAATATTTTTAGAAACATGACTTTGGTGCATAAGGTTTTCATCATTGTAACTCAATACTATCTTTCCAAAGCCATTATGTTTTAAGGGCTTTATCCAATTAGTGTTTGCATTAATGTCAATCAAGCCACAACATGAAGAGAAACCTATGTTAAGTTCTGTGGCGTATATGATGTTATTGACTATGTATCCCATGTATCCCATTGGTTCAAAGGCATACATCAACAAGAAGAATATAACAAAAGAATGAGCTTTGCCTAAAGCAACCACAAAAAAAAGGAAAAGATTATTTTGTTGGCCTTATGCTACTTTGATTCTTCATATTTGTTAACTTAGATCATTTAAGATTATTAGCAGCTTAATAATTTCACCATCATATTTCCTTAGATATTCAGCATTGACTTTGGTATAGATTTGGTATGATTTTCTTTTTTATTGTTTTTCTTATTTATGTTTTAATCCATGTTTGTAGTTGGAAAGCCAACATTGATTAGTTTTGTGATATGTACATTTAATTATAGTCATATGTAAATTTAATTATAGTCATATGTCTATGCAACATGCCTTGCCTTATCACGAAGAAAATATGCATGACTTAAAAATAAATTTTTTCACGATAAGGAAGTGTCTTTTTAACTAGAGCTTTTCTTTTTTAACGAGATGGGAATGAGAAAGTAAGATTCTTAGCTTGTGATCATGAGAAGGGACAACTAAATGAATCCATCATCCAACTAATCATGGATAGTCACATGAAGTGGCCAACACTTGGAGTAGCCATCGATCATTTAGGGTAGGTATGAACAAATGCCTATAAAAATTAACAAGAAACATTAATTTCATTGTCTGCATGGCCTAAAGATTTGATAGTTAGGTGGGTTTTATCGCAACATGGCCCGGATACAAATCTTGACTAAACTTGACTTAAATGGCCCTCTTTTCTTTGTTTATTGATATATCACTATTTTATATTCTCTTATTTCTATTGGCCATATCATTATTAATATTTTCTTATTTTTAGGACTAGGTGATCGAGATGAATTGCTCACTCGACTTGACCCTAAATAGTCCCCATAAAATAACCATATATTTGGAGTCACCCCCAACTCTAAGGTCCTCAATCATACTAGAGATCATACAAAAGGGTTCATGAGTCAGTTACAATCAAAAGTAAAGATTGAACCTTTTGTAATGCCCAAAAATCGATACCTTATTGATCACATGATAACTTGAATTTTAATTTTTATCTAGTTTCAACATATGGCGCTTAATTATTACAATAATATTCAAAGGGAAATATAGTTCAAGATATGTGATAGAAAAATTTGATTCATAATCAAATCTCAAGTGTAGTGGAAATCCTGTTTCAACTAGGCAAAGTTTATCCACCTTAATTTAACATGGACTAATTTAGACATTATCTCAATAAGACAATCTTATTTTTAATGTCTTAATTAGTCAACATAAAATATAGATTTCACAACCTATTTTTGTCTGAAATAATTGAACTCTTCAATTAAATTCTCTATTTAAATCATCCTTATCAATTCAAGTCATACTCAGTTAACTTGAATTTATTCCTACACTTTAGGTTCCTAGCATGTTGGCAATGAACATAAATAATCATATTAATCATATTCACAGATAAAAAAGGGATCTAGCAACCCCTCATGACCACCCAAATGTCAAAGAGTTAGTGTGACCCTATAGAAACATTTTAGTAACTAGCCTATCAGTGTAACATAGTGCCTTCACCAAATAATCCAAATTGAGGATGAACATGGTGCAGTATCTACCTAACACTCTATCCATATTAGTTCTTGCAACTCATGGTTAATGATAATATCTATGAGAAACTATTCCTTGTAATTCATTATGCTTAGGCCAAAGGCTTTGATCTAACTAACTATTGTTAAGATCATTCAGGGTATGTCTTTAATGTCACGCAAAGTGGTTAATCCTTTCTAGATCACTTATTCATCTACCATACAATTCATTCTATATCCAAAACCATCTTACCATATGCATCTATATATTATGGACACATTTGTGATAGGATTAAAGCATAACACTTCTCTGATGAGATGACTTGGTATAAGAAGTCAAAAGACTATTATGCACGACTAGCATATGAAAACGTATTCCATTGACATTTGAGTAACTTATACCAAATATAGTTCTCATTAGAGCCAAGTTTAATGAACTTGTTTCCATAAAATAAGCACTTATATGCTAGCTTCAAGGATCTCATGTACTTTAACTTATGCGAGATCAAGGAGTTGCATGCATCAAATGCTTGGAGGCTTAGCACATACTAGTCTTTGCTCATTCTCAATGCTCTATCATGACAATATAATGACCAAGAATGTTTTTAGAAACATGACTTTGATGCATAAGGATTTCATTGACCTAACTTATTAATATCTTTGCAAAGCCATTATGTTCTAAGGGCTTTATCCAATTAGGGTTTGCATAAGTGCCAATTAGCCACAACAAAAGAAACCTATGTTACTTAAGTTTTGTAACGTGTGTGATGTCATTTGACTATGAATCCTATGTCCTAATCCTATTAGTTCAAGGGCATACACTAACCAAAAGAACATAACAAAAAAAGGAGCTTTGCTTGAAGCAACCACAAAGAGAGGGAAAGATTATCCTATTGGCCCTATGCTATTTTGATTCTTCATATTTATTGTCATTAGATCATGTAAGATTTTTAGCAGCTTGATCATTTCACCATCATATTTCTTTAGATATTAGACATTGACTTTGGTATAGTAAATAAATTTGGTATGATTTTCCTTTTATTATTTTTCTTACCTATGTTTTAATCCATGGTTATAGTTAGAGAACCAATATTGAGTAGTTTATATTATGTACATTTAGTTATAGCCATATGTGTCAACGATGTGCCTCACTTGATCGCTAAGGAGGCATGCACAACCTGAAAATATTTTTTCTCGACAAAAAAATGTCTTCTTAGCTAGAACTTTTCTTTTTTAATGTGATGGGAGCAAGAAAGTTCATATTCTCAGCTTGTGATCAAGAAGGGGACCATCGGATGAATCGCTAGTCCAACTGGTCTTAGATGGTCACCACAAAGTGCACAACACTTAGAGTAGCCATCGACCCTTTAAGCTAGGCATTATAAGATGCAAAATTGATCTCTTAAGCTATGAAACATAAAACATCAATTTCATGGTTTGCATGGTCTGAAGATTTGATAACTAGGTGGGTTTTGTCGCAACATGGCCTATATACAAATCTTGACCTAGTTTGACTTAATGGCCCTCGTTCCTATATTTATTGATATATCATTATTTTATGTTCCTTTTATTCTATGGGCCATATTTTTTTTATTTTTAGGGTTTGGCTGATCAAATGAATCATTCACTCAACTTAACCTTAAATAGCCATTACAAAATGACTATTTATTTGGAGTCGCCACCAATCTATTTGGGCTAGGTGAGATTGGTCACTTATCGAAGTTCATATTTTGAGGGTTACAAAACCCTAGAATACTAATTCTGAGGTCCATGATCATATTAGAGATTGTATAAAAAGGTTTGAGAGTCAGTTACAATCATAAGGATTGACCTGCTCGTAATTCTCAAAAATCAATATCTTATTAATTACATGTTAACTTGAATTTTAATTTTTATCTGGTTTCAACATATAACACTTAATTATAATTCCTAAAATAACATTTGATGAAACCAATTTATTATTCCGGGTCAAGGAAAATCAGGTTCTGAAATTTTTAGGAATCAAAATCTTTTACGTACCCCATCAAAAGATTAATGGAACACAAAAGTTTTTCATCATTCTTTTCTGTAGCCCACCGAAAAACTAGAGGAACACAAAAGGTTTTGTGAATTAAAATATCTTTTGCATAACACTGGAGGGCTATGGGAATGTGAAAGGTTTCATTTTTTTGAAATTTATGAGAAATCTTGATTTTCACTTTGAAAAAGATATCTCAATATTAAAATACTATGTAGAACCCCTCTTATTTTCTGGGAGAAATTCCACGATTATTTTAACTTAGAGACATTGCCTTAATTATTTTTAAAAATTCATATTTTATTAAAAATATTAATAGAGTACCTTAAGACTAAAAAATAGTCTAAAATGATAAACCTATCCCTGATGTGTACCTTTGACATGAAAGTAGCCCAGTAATCACATAGGACTTGATTCTAATGCAAAATTATCAGAATGCCCTTAGGGTATATCTTCAACATAGAAGTATCTCGGTAACCTTAAAGGACTCAGAAATGATCATAGAAAGGGTAAACCTATCCTAAATGCACACCTTTGGCATAAAAGCATCTCGATGACTCAATAAAAATCCATTTTAGGGAAATTACCTAAATGCCTTTGAGGCATACTTTTGACATAGAAGTATCCCAATAACCTTAAAGGACACAAAAAAAATCATCAGAAGGTTTACCTATCTTTTATGCATATCTTTCACATAAAAGCATCCCGGTGACTACCTAAAACTTGATTTTAGAGAAAATTACTAAAATACCCCTATGATATACCTTTGACATGAAAGTATCGCGGTAACCTTAAAGGACATGAATAAAAATCATAAGAGGGTGAACTCATCCTTGCATACCTTTGGCATAGCAGCATCTTGATGACTGATTAGGACTCAATTCTAGGGAAAACTACTGAAATGCCTTTGGGGTATACCTTCGGCATTAAAATATCCCAGTACCCTAAAGGATAGAAAAAGGTAAGAAATCACAATTTTGACTTTAAATGGGTTGTTTGGATATCAAAGGTGACCTAAAATGCAAAAATGCAATTAAGTCTCTAAATTTTTTTAAAATTATATTTCATACCCTAACGGAGAACTAAAAGAATACGAAAGGCTTTAATATTTTCAAAACTGCACCAAAGGACTTGTGGAATGCTATCTTCAGCTATAGAATAAGCGAATTCTATAAAAAATAATTCTTCTTCTTTGATGGCAGGAACACATTTTGACTTTTGACGTAAAATGCTAGATTTTGATAATAGTTCATAAACTTTTCTAAATTTACAAATTGGTCCCTACATATTAAAACACAAAATTAAACATCAAATAAATTAAAATAATCATAAAAATCACATCCATAATTCACAAGCAAGGTTTAACCACTTTCCTTTTGCCCTAGAACAAAATTTTCAATATTTACATAAAAGTCTCTATACTTTTTAAAATTACAAAAAACCCTAAAAATAAAAAAAATTTTACTTGATAAAATGCATAAAATACACTCCTAAAGGTATATGTAGGTTTCGGCCAAGCATGGAATGGCTAGAAATTATTATTTTATTTTTTTACAAAATAGTCCTTAAACTTTATATACACAAAAACAAAAAAAAAATCATGATATACACATGCATGAGTTTCAGCCTTCATGATATAACTTACCAAATAAAATTTTTCAAACTAAAAAATCACATATCCAAGCTTTCTCAAACACAAATCAACATCATCATATCATTAAAAAAACATATAAACATATTATCACAGCTTTTAATTAAGAAAAATACTAAAAAAATAGCATACATAGGAATATATATATATATATGTAAATTGTAACGTAAAAAGTAACATCATATTAACAAACACATGATTTATGAAGAAAAACAACTTAGTAGCAAGAAAAATTATAGAAAACAATTAGATCAAAGAAAATGGTTCATGGCCATCATGCTTAGTCTTTCAACATGGATCAAATACATGAATTCAAGCATGATTTTGGCTCACTAACAAGAAGAAAAATGAAGAAAAACTAAAACTTTAGGAAGAATCTACCTAAACAAAGCTTTAAAACGTGAGAAACTTAGTATTTTTGTAGTGCTTTTTCTTTTTTTTTCCTTCAAGCCAAAATTCTACCAAAAAAATCCTCCCTCTATTTATAAGGGGAGGTTCGGCTTTCCATGGGGTCCAAAAATCCCTTGGAAATCCTTTATTATTTTTTTAATTAATTTTTTATTTGTTATTTGTATTAAAAGTTGAAATGCATTCAATTAACAAGAAATTAGTGGTCATTCCAAATATTTTGTCATGATTATCTATATCATATCACATAATGGTAACTAGAATCCAATTAAAGTAGTTAAGGGAAAAGTTGGAAACCAATTAGACTAGTTTCCATGAAACTAGTAAAAAAATTCATAATAAAATTAAAATACTAATAATAAATAAAAAGAATTAGAATTAGAATTAAAATTAATAATCATTAAAAGTTTTTGAAAATGAAATAATAATAAAAAATCTTGATAGAAAATCTAAAACTCATAAAATTATACGAGAAAAATCCTTGTGAAGGAAAATTGATATATATATATATATATATAAATTCAAAGCTCATAAAATGAATTGAATTTTCAAAAACTGATTTATTATGAATTTAATAAAAATATTTTAAGAATTTTAAAAATTATAAACTCAAAAAATCCAACTGAAAACTTTACAAAGTAAAAAACTCTGTAAATTGGAAACGAGAAAAATCCTTAAAATGGATTAAAATTTTTCAAAACTGGCTTTGTGGTAACTAAATGGGAATATTTAAAGAATTTTAAAGTGCAAAACTTGAGAAATTTCCACAAAAAATTTTACAGATAAAGGAAATCTCATATTTCGCAACCGAGAAAAATTTTTAAAAAGCACATTGAAACTCATATAAAATGTGTTAAATACAACATATTATAAAAAATATCAATTTAAAACAAATGGTAAAGATGAAAATCTGAAGTCTAAAACAAGTCTTTACTAAAAAAATTCACGAGCAAAATACTTAAAATATTATGAGAGATTCAAAAATAATTGGCAAAATTGACAACTTGATATCTTGTGGTGTAAAATGCCAATATATATTTTTCTTGAATATTTTTGATATTTTTGGAATGTATATCGGCATAAATAATACACATGTGTCGGTAAAAATATACGATGATCAACTTTCCAAGTTTTATGAAAAATTTGGCCATGGCGTTATCTATAGAAATGATTTTCAAAATTTGATAAGAAAATATTTAAAAACCAATTTTTCTTTTAAATATTCATCCTTTTTATTCGAGTTCAGTTTTCAAATGGCAATTTTTCTATCATGTGCCAATATGATCATCTATGTGTGACAAAATAAGTTAAAAAAATGTGTAAACTACCTAGCATAGGTCAACCCTATTAGGGTGATAGTTATGTTCCAATCTCGGATAACTAGGACTATTGGAAAAAGTCTTAGACGAAATTAGGTGTCTATAGTTGCCCCCCTCTTTGGCCGTTGTTGAGAATCGGGAATAAAGCAAAAACCAAATAGACACAATTTCATTGAGGCTATAAAATATAAAATAAAACTACAGTAAATATATTCATTAAAAATAAATAACCAAAAGAAAAACCTAGGTTAAGATGGGAAAGCAGACTATGGTAAAACCTAAGTTTAGAAGGTTGACCAGGCAAAATTGATACAATTAAACGAAGATGACCATGATGTAACTTAGGTCTAAAGGTTGACCAAGGCAAAACTGATACAGTTAAATTAGAGTGACCTAGATATAACCTGGGTTTAAAGGGTTGATTAGGGTGAAACTGATGCAGTCAAACGAGGATGACCAGGATGTAACTTAGGTCTAAAAGGGTTGACCAAGGTGAAACCAATACAATTAAATGAGGATAACCAAGATGTAACCTAGGTCTAAAAGGTTGACCAGGGTGAAACTAATATAGTCAATTAAGGATGAAAATGCTAGATATCTGAGTTACTTAAAGAAATGTGAGACTTACCTTTCAATTTTGAAATAGTTAACATACCAAAAAGTTCTTTCCAATATCATCTCTAACTTTGGATTTATAAATTATTAAATGTAAATGTAAATGTATGAAGAATGCATATGATGAATTTTCATGATTTAATTTTCTTTATTAATGTCTGATCCAACCAATTTTGGAATTGAGTTTATCTTTTTAGAAAATGTGACATATATTTTTTCTTTATTTGGAGGAATAGGCTTATATTTTCACTTGGGGACTGAAAACATCTTCAGAAAGCATTGGGGATCTTTTTTCATATTGGTAAGAGGGAACCAAAACTTGAACTTGAATTTAAAGACATATTTAAAGATCATTGTTGACAAAATACATTTGCTCTTTAGAGGTCAAACTGAGTGATGCACCAATATCATCTAGAAGTTAAAAAAGAAGAAGATGATAGGGAATATATAGTAACAAACTGATAACAGGCTAAAGAAGAATATCTTTATCGAGAATATGTAGTTTTTAAGTAAAAAAAATTGATAATATGCTGAAGGAGAAGAGTATGATAAGGAACAAGTGGTTTTTAAAATTTCCTATACATAACCAAAACAAACTGATAACAGTAAGGGTAGCCCAATAGTTATAGAATTAGATCTTTAATCTTTCTTTATAACAAATCACCTAAAAGGACTTGACTTCTTTTTTATCAAGATTCTACTCAAGAATGTCATTTGTCCACCTAATCTTTCCTAGAATGTATGAAAAAATTTAGAATACTAACTAAGATCCCTGTAATGTTTTAATCTCATTCTAAAGTAATGCATAAGAATCAATTTATCATTTTTTCATCAATTTCCATTTCCTCAAAATGGTAACTACCATTTAGCAGAAATGTTAGCATGGTTAAGAAGATAGTCTAGCAAAGGTATGAATGAAAATATGTATTTGTATTGCAACAATAATAAAAGATATAATATTGTCTTTTTACAGAAATATTGGTAAAGTAAAAAAAGGATTTGGATATTACTCAGATAAATGGAATCTCTTATTTAGTTTTTCAAAGATTTCTCCTGAACAGAATGTTTACTTTTACAAAGATTTGTAGACACCAAATTTTGCCTAAGCTTCTTTCCTGACAATCTAAAAATATCTAAGATCAAGAATTTAGTGGCCACATGATGAGGATTGACATTTCAAGGTGAACTGGACATTTTCAAAACATTTTTTGTACTACCTAAATAACTGCATATGCATGTGACAAAATTATTGACATTTTAAAGGTCCAATAGAATAAATCTCGGATAAAAATATCAATATCTAGGTAAAAAATTAGCTTCAAACTTTATACATTTAAAATTTTAAAATTTATTTTTGCAGATGTTATCATGATCAAATTTTCAATTTTTAAGAATTTTTGAGAATTTGTCATAAAATTTGAAAAGTTAACCATCATATATTTTTCTCTATACCTGTGTAGTATTTATGTTGATACTCACTCCAAAAAATTAGAAATATTTAAGGAAAAATTTGTATTAGCATTTTATACTACAAAGTGTCAAGTTGTCAATTTTAGTAATTAATTTTGAGTTTTTCATAATACCACAAGTTTCACACTCGTGAAAGTTTTCTCGATAAAAATTATTTTAGATTTCCAACCTCCCTACAAGGATTTTGGATTCTCTCTTAATGTTTGGCATCCTAGATAGACACTAGCTAATATGGACCTTAGCTCGATAGGTGCCCAGCTCTTTATAGGTGGACTGAATTGGTGCCTAGCTCTTTATAGATAGACTCTATTGATGCTTGGCTCTTTATGAATGGATTTGATTGGCATCTTGCTCTTTGTGGATAGACTCAATTGGTGCTTAGCTCTTTACAGATGACTCAACTGGTATCTAGCTCTTTATGGATAGACTCAACTGGCATCCAATTCTTTATGGAAAACTCGATTAATGCTTGGCTCTTTACAGATAAACTCGATTAGTGTCTAGCTTTTTGTGGATAGACTTAACTGGCACCTAACTCTTTATGGACAAACTTGATTGGTGCCTAGCTCTTTATGAACAGATTAACCAGTGTCCAACTTTTTATAGACTAAAAGGGAAAAAAGGGTCAAGCTCTTTGTGGACTAAAGGGAAAAACATCCAGCTTTCTGTAAACTAAAAGGGAAAAAGACATCTAACTCTTCATGGACTAAAAAGGAAAAAGGCATCCAACTCTTTGTTAACTAAAAAAGAAGAAGGCGTCTAGCTCTTTGTGGACTAAAAGGAAGAAAGGTGTCTAACTTTTTATGGACTAAAAGAAAGGCATCTAGCTCTTTATGGACTAAAAGGGAAAAAAACATTGAGCTTCTTATGGACTAAAAGGGAAAAAGCTATCCAGTGTTTTATTGACTAAAAAGAAAAAAGTCTAGCTCTTTGTAAATTGAAAGGGAAAAGAAATGTCTAGCTTTTTGTTGACTAAACGAGAAAAAGATGCCCAGCTCTTTGTGAACTAAGGAGAAAAAAAAGACTGGACTAAAAAAAGAAGGCATCCAACTTTTTATGGACTAAAAGGAAAAAAGACATCCAACTCTTTGTGGACTAAAAGAAAGAAAAAAATGTCTAGCGCTCTATGGACTGAAAGGAAAAAGGCATCCAGCTCTTTGTAGACTAAACAGAAAAAAGTGTCTAGTTCTTTATGGACTAATCGATATGAGTTTAGGTACCTTTTTTGGATGGCTTTTCAATTTATGATCTTGTAAGGTCAAGGATTCCTACCCAAAGTCTTTCTCAGCTTTTTAAAAACTAGAATTTGAACTTAAGGTTCTTTTTGACTTTTATGAGTAAGAGTTTGCACCTGAAAGATGTTAATTGTTAGGTGAATGATGCAAGAGGATCTAAGTGCATGTCTAAGTGATGTAAAGGTGATGATTTTAAAGGCCTAATTTGATGATTAATTTTTTTATTTCCAGTCATTTATTCCTTAATGAGTTTGATATGGTGATCTCGTGCCTCGAGATTCACCAACCTTATTTTAGATTTCTAAAAGTTTTAAATGTTAAGTTGCTTTCAGAAGATATGGGTGGGTTATGGTTGTAAAGGGATTTTCCTCAGCTTAAATGACTTACGTTTAGGGACTTTTTATTGCGTTGAGTTTGTTAGCAAGTAAAGAGGATTTTTTTTATCAATGCTGATTCAAAGGGTGGTTTGTTGGACTGATCTGAACTTTGATTGTTTGGATGACAATTGGAAAAGTATTTTGGTCTCTGACCTTTAAGCTAGGGTTACTAAGAAGTAGGTTTTAAGCACATTTTCAGGATAAGGGGGTCTAAGGGTAAGATCGATTGTGGCTTCAAGGTTCTTTCTTGATCATTAGACATGAAACAAATTCCTGCGAAGTTTCATTTTTCAAAATAATACTAAGAAATCCTATTATCAATTTTGTTCATTTATCAAGCATTATCAATTAAATGATAAACATGATACAATATGGGATACGAGAGTTACAAAAGGACTTTGTGAAAAACCAAGTGATTGCATTTCATTCAAAAGAAAAAGAGTACAAGTTATGACAAAAGTTTGAGATCATGAAAGATTTTAAGAAACCAAAAAGTTAAGATTGGTCTTTTTGGCTGCTTAACCCCTGATCCTAATGACATGAATCTTTCACTATGTACTTTCGGAGACTTTTCTTAAGTGGTTAATCCTTTTGGTATTAGCCAACTCATGGAGAGATTTTTCGAATTGTCCATGGTGGGATAGTTGGCCCTAGTTAGGTAAACACTATTTTTTTAGGCGTAGGTGAGAATAACAGTTGGTAGAGTAGGTTGGCATAGCATAGGTGGTCAGGTTATGGTTTAGTGCTTTCATAAAAAAAGAGTGGATCCGAATGGGGTTAAATTTTAGGGAAAGTTTGGTCGCTTACACCTCTTTTTGAGTTTTTAACCTAAGCAGGCTTGTTTTCTTCGACTCTTTCTTTTTCTGTTTCTTTGTTTCTTTTTTTTCTAAAAAAGAAAGAGGAAAGAACACCTTTTTAGGTTTTCATCCTAGAATCCTTTCAGGCATAGTATTTCTTGACTGAGTCAGAATTTACAAGGTTAGGCAAATTGATGCCATCTATCTCAGTTAATATCACAGGTCCTCTAAAAAATATGTTTTACCACTATGGTCTTTCCCAATTTGGAGTCCATTTTCCTTGAGCATCATTATAAATTGGGAAGATTTGTTTGAGTACTAGGTCACCTTCTCAGAACTACCCCATTCATTTTTGGATGGCATAACACTAAGTTATGATGTTGAATTTTGAATTGGGAATAGATTGCTTGCATCATCTTATTTTCCATGTTGCGTGCATTATCTATGATGATTTGTTTGAGAAGCCTATATTTGTATGATGATGTCTCGTTTCACAAATTTACACATAATAGATTTGGTGACGTTGGCATAAGAAACCACTTCTATCCACTTAGTGAAATAATCAATAGCGACCAAAATGAAGCGGTGCCCGTTAGAAGCCTTAGGGGTGATCGGTCAAATCATGTCCATGCCCCACATAGAAAAAGGCCACAAGGCTGTCCGTATAGATTCAGCATTTGTAAAACTTCTGAGCATGGTTAATGCAATTCTTCTCAAGAATTAATAATAATAGCCTGATAGCATGGCTTCTTTTGCAATTTGGTGTCCATTGGCATGTGTACTGCAGATTCCTTCATGGACTTCTTCAAGAATTCTTTTGGCTTTGAAGGCATCCATGCACCGAAGTAATACTTGATCCCAGCCTTTCTTATGTAAAATTACACCATCCAAAATAAAGCTTGCAGCTATCCTTTGAATGGTTCTCTTATCAATTTTGATAGCATTTTTGGTATTATTGATGTTTGATGTACCGGAGGATGTCATGATACCATGGCAAGCCGTCTTTCTCTTCTTCAACATTTTGACAATATGTCAGAGTTGTATAAATGCTTATCTGAATAGAGCCGACATCCAATTCTTGATTACCTTTGAACATGAATGACAAAGTGGCCAAGGTGTTAACTATTTAGTTTTTTTCCTAAGGTAATTGCTAAAAGTTGATATCATCAAAGTTTTTTTTTTAGTTCTGAGATCACCCTCTCCTAATGAATTAGTTTAGCTTTACTAGTTTATCATTCTCTTTTCAGTTAGTAAATAATTAGTGCCAAGTCTCCAAATACTTGTAGAGTCTTATTACCTTTTCCACTAGCAGCTAGGAATCCTATGATGCAGGCTTCATATTCAGCTATATCGTTAGAACAATCAAAGTTTAATCTTATGATGAAAGGGTAGTAGTTTCCATCTAGTGAGATAAGAATTATCTTGATTTCATGCCTCAATGTGTTTGAAGCTTAATAAAAACACATTCTCCAAGATGAACTATTATTGGCAGTGTCTTCTACCTTGAATATGCATATCAGATCTTCATCAGGAAATTCAAAGTCCAAAGGTTGATAGTCATCTGTTGCTTTACTTTCCAAGAAGTTTACTATTATGCTACCTTTGATAGTTTTCTAGTTTACATATATGATGTTGTTCTTAAAGAGAAAGACTTGCCATATGGTTAATCTCCCTAACAAGGTAGGGGCCATGCATAAATAGTTAATGGGATTAAGTTTGGCAATTGGCCATTTGGTATGGTATGACATGTACTACCTTAACCTTTGAGCAGTCTAGGCTAAGGCACAACATAATTTCTCTATTGCTGAATAGTTATTTTCACTCTCATGACCTTCTTGTTCAAGTAGTAGAAAACTTGTTCGTTCTTACCAAACTTGTCATATTGACCAAATACACAACCTATTGACCTGTCAAAAACTGATAGATATAAGATTAAAGGTTGATCAAAAATTAGTGGCATAAGTACTGAAGGATTTAAAAGATAGTGTTTGACTTTTTCAAAGGCTTACTGGTATTCTTGGTATTCTTCATTCCATTCTCTAGGATTTTGTTTTTGAAATAGCTAAAAGACTGGATCACATTTATTAGTCACTGAGATATGAATCAGGCTATATAGTTTAACCTTCCTAAAAAACTCTTTATTTCTTTATGAGTTTGAGGTGGTGAATGGTTCTGAATGGCCTTGGCTTTATCTGGATCGACTTTTATTCCTTTTTTGCTTCTACTGAAAGCCAATAGTTTCTTGGATGTGACATTGAATGTGCATTCGGAAAGATTTAGGTTGAGCTAGTATTTGTAAAGCTATTTAAAGAGTTTTCGCAAGTTGGCAACGCATTTATTTTCCTTTGACAATTTGGTGATCATATTGTCTACGTGGACCTCTCTTTCTTTATGCATGAGATCATAAAACAATGTTACATTGTCCTTTAATAGGTTGCCCCAGCATTTTTGAGTCTGAAAGGCATTGCTTTGCAATAAAAAGTGCCCAACATGGTCACAAAGATGGTTTTCTTCATGTCTTCTACTGCCATTTTAATCTGGTTGTAACCTGAAAATTAGTCCGTGAAGGGAAATAGTGCATTTTGTCAATGTTGTCTACTAAGACATTGATGTAAGGCAAAAAGGAAATTGTTTTTTGGGTTGGCTCTATTCAGGTCCCTATAGTTTACACACATCCGTACCTTGCCATCCTTTCTAGGGACCAAGACTATTGGCTACCTATTCAAGATATTTAGTTACTTTAAGAAATCCTGCCTCAAATTGCTTTTTTGCTTCCTCTTTAATCTTTAAAACCATCTTCTATTTCAACCTTCTAAGGTTTTGTTGTATGGGTTGCACTCAAATTTAAAAAGAAATGTATGACCCATAATATTGGTGTCTAACCCGGGTATGTCTTTTAGAAGAAATTACATCTAGTATATGAATAAATTTTTATTTCTTTATCTTTTTTGGTCTTTTTTTCTATGCTTTTTTCTCTTTTTTTTATCGTATTTTTCTTTATTCTTCATTTTGAAGGAACTTGAAATTTTCTTCATTCTTTATTTTGAATATTTGAACTTGAAATTTTTACTTTATTTTATCTTTAAAATTTGCCTCATGACATTTGACTTATTTTTCTTGTAACATTAGATTGGAATTTGCCCATTCTAATCTTGAAGCTTTACTTCACTTGCCCCCCAGTGTGAAGGGTGATCTTTGATTAAGTTTTAAAGAAAGAATAAATTATTAGGCTCAAAAGGGATTGTAAAAGGAGTAGTTTGTCTATATTTGCGAAAGTAAAAAAAATATGGCCATTTGTCTTTTCAAATAAAACCATTTGAATTAACAAGCATTTTGCTAGGAAAAAAGATAAAATTCTTTCTAAAATCATTTTGGGTACCTTAATAACATGATTTAGCATTCAATTTTTTAATGCTTAAAGGATGCCTCTAGAAATTATTTGCTCTATAGCTACCAAGAAATTTGGGTTCTCGTTAGGCCTTTTCACAAGAAATTAAATCGGTATAGGAGGACTTCGAATTGGTATGGGAAGACTTCAAATTTCACATCTTATTTATCAAGCTTCATGTTGAAAAGGTTTTATCCGAAGGAAATGGTATTTTGGGCTCATGTTTACTTTCATTCTTCCTAAATCAAGGCTTTGGAAGAAACTCATGAAAATTGTGGTAGAAGGTTATCCAAATATGGGATATCTCAGAATTACTATCATTATTTTAACAAATGTTGAAATTATTAGTATTTGAATCTTTTAGGAATATAACTTGCTCATTCAACTCTCAAGGAATCCAAAAAGAAAACATTCGGGTGTGGATGGTCTATAGTTGTGAAAAGTCTATGACTGAATGTCTAGGACAATCATATATGTAAAAGTGAAGGATCTTTTTTAGAGTGTTCAACCTATTGGTGATCATCTACTGAAGAAAAATTTTCAAAATATTCTTATTATCCTAGATATTGGAAATCATTATTAATTAAATTCATGGTTGATAACAGTATACTCACTATTTGAAAGCTTCATCTATCACCATCAAAGCCTTGCCTTCAAGCATCACCATCAAAGACTTTGAAAACCTTTTTGAATATTTGGATATCACCTTCAAAGACTTTAAAAACCTTTTTGAATGCTTCAATATCACCATCGTAGACTTTTTTCTGAATGAAAACTTATTGTAGACACCTTATTTTTTCCAAGCCAATTTCTAGCATCTAGGACTTAGGTGAAAGATGATAAAATCAAAAAATAAAAATAAAAACCAACGGGCTAGAAAACGAAACAAAAAACAAAACAAAAACCAAAAAAAAAGAGAAAAAAGAAAAGAAAACCAGCTTAAGTTGAAAACCCCAGAGAGCTACTTAAGTGACCAAACCCTTTTACCCCATATTCACAACTCTGATCAAGACACCAAGTCATAACCCAACCCACTTGTTCTATGCTAACCAAACCCCACCAAATCTCATCCACACTTGCACTCAAAAAATGGAAACTACCTAACTTTGAGGCCTCCATCCCACCACGAGGCAATCTAAGGAATCTTTTTATTAGTCGCTAGCACCAAAAGGATTTATTGCTAAAAAAAAATCTCTAAAAGCACTCATGAAGAACGCATGCATTAGCCTTAGAACCAATCTACTAGGAAGACTTCTCTTATCTCTTTTGTATTTCAAAATCTTTTATAATCCTAAAAATTGGTCATAACTTGTACCCTCTTTCTTTGAATGAAAATACAATTACTTGATTTCCCACAAAATCTTTGTTTAACCTTGCATTCCATGTCACATCATGTTTATCATTTAATTAGTAATGCTTGATAAACAAAAAAACTGATAACAGCATTTCCTAGCATTAGTTGGAAAGATAAAACTTTTTAGGAGCTTTATTTTATGTCAAAAGACTAAGAATGAACTCTTGGGCCACAATCGATCTTGCTGTGGGACCCCAGATCTTGAAAATGTGCTCAAAACCTTATTCTAGTAAGTGATCATGGACTTGCCATACCTTTGAAGAGGGGACAACCTTAACATTCAAAGTGTTAAAAAATCTAGAGTAAGATTGACAAACCCTAGGAAAAAGGCCACCTTATCAAAGCTGAAAAAGGCTAAAACTAACCACTTGATTAGGCTTTTAAAGTCATCACCCTTGCATCATTTAGATAGGCACTTGCATCCCTATGCATTATAAAGCATTTAACATCCTATGGTACTAGCTCCCATATACAGAAGTCAAATTTTAGAAAACCTTAAGGTATAATTTTTTTATTTCAAAAAACCTTAAGTAAGTACCTTTGACCTTACGTGCTCATTGAAAATCACCCAAGAAGGGTATCTAAACTCATTTTCTTCTAGTCCCCAAAGAGTAGGATGCTTGCCTACTTTAAAGCCCATGCAAGTGGTGGCACCTATCTACCTCAGTCCTCAAAGAGTAGGATGCTTACCTACCATAAAGCCCACATAGGCTGGTGGCACCTACCTACTTCAGTCCTAAAAGAATATGACAGTTACCTATTTTAAACCCTATACAAGCTGGTTGCACCTACCTACCTCAGTCCTCAAAGAGCAGGATGTTTACCTACCATAAAGCCCACACAAGTTGGTGGCACCTATCTATCTCAGTCCTCAAAAAGTAAGACACATACCTACCATGAAGCCCACACAAGCTGGTGGCACCTATCTACCTTAGTCCACAAAGAGCTAGACATCTTTCTTTATTTAACTGAAAGCCCACACAAGCTAATGCCACCTGTTTACTTTAGTCCACAAAGAGTTAGATGTATTTCTTTACCTACCTCGAAGCCCACACAAATGATGGCACTTGTTTAGGATTAAACCTGAAAAATAACCTAGTAGAGAGGTTAAACCTTACAAAACTCAACAAAATCTTCTTTTTTGCAAGATATTTAACCATCTTGACCAAGTTATCCAACCCATCTAGATATGATACTGAATAGCTCTCTACTTCTCTGTAGGCACATGAATCCATCATCCCATCTGAATAAAATGGTGTGTATTTATCTTTACCCTACTTTTAATACTTAGCAACAACTAAAAAAAGGTAGCAGTAAATACCTCATTTTGTTCGAGCCAATTTTTGGAATCCTAAGACTTAGGTGAAAGATGATAAAATCAAAAAATAAAAATAAAAGCTAGGGGACGACTGTTGAATGCCATGTCACCAGGCAAAAAATTTTTTTACAATCTAAAATGCCAATAGGTCATATTAAAGAAAAATGTAAAACAAGGCATAAAATGCTATTTTCTTATGGTGTCACCAGAGTCATTCAGATGAGTACACGAATCAATTTCCCATTGTTTATGACCAAGTTAAGGTAACTTGGGAAGCCATAAATATGCACAAGCTATATTGGTGCATAAGTATTGATACAGGGCCTTTACGTCACCAAAAACTTGAATTTTCACATGTAGTATCGATACAAGATGGTTTGGTATTGATACTTAAGGTGTGGTATCGATACCTAACATGTTTATATATATAGGCCTTGGTAGTAGTTGTGATTTTTGGCAAAATGTACCGATACACAAGCATGAGTATTAATACAAATCCATGGAGTATCGATACATGCCTTTAAGTCTTGAGACTGGAAATATTTTTTACTTTTAGTATCGATATACAGCTCATTGTATCAATACTCATGGGTAAAAAGTACCTTGTGTATCAAGACACCAAGGCATTTTTGCCCAGTTCGGACCACTTTTCAGCCTTCGAAAATCAGATTCAAACGTGTTTTTTATGCCAAAAAGCCGTCATAAAACATTGCAAACCTTGACTTTGGGCCTATGAATGGATTTAAACCAATTTTAAGAGCCCAAATGGCCAATGACAAGGTTCACTTTCATAAAATATATGGTTGTAAGAAGGCATGATAGGCATATCTCCAGCTACAGGCTATCACAGTCTTTCTGCCTCCCTACTCAGCATGGCAGAACTAATAGGAAGACAATCAACTGAGCATAATAGCTAGAGGTGTCCCCTAGTGTCGAGGAGAAAGATAAAAAAATGCCCTTGCTTTGTCTCCTAAAGGCATTGGCTGAGCATTGAATAAAAGAGATATCCAACTACCTAAAAAGGACCTTCAATCATTTTCAAGAAAGCTTTCTAGTAATCTAAAAAAACTCTCCGTTCCTAAAAATCTATCAGCAACCGCAGTTCCAAAAACTCACCAAAAAACATTATTCCATTGTCTTTCACCCTCAACCATCCTCTATTCCCGTAGCTTCCTAAAACCACCACTAGAAAACCTTCAAAAACTCAACCCTTGACACATTTTTCCCCTCAAAACACCCCACCAGCTACCATATTACCAGAAAGCTTTGTTTTTTCATCTTTTCTTGCTAAATAATAGCAAAAAGAGGGAAGGAGTTGAGCTTAAATTCATTGCTTTAAGAAGGGAGAAATAGTTCAAGTTTTTTTTGTATATTTTCTACCTTTTCCATACATATTTTGTTTTTATCATCCACTTCATTTTAGTGAGCCCTTCATGCTGCCATGACCCTCTTGACACCTTGATGTTGTTTAGATATATAAACTCATCATACTTCATTTTTATCATTACACAGCCTTTGTTCATGCATCTTTTGCCATGTTCCTTCCATATTCACCTATCCATCTCATATTTAAATGCTCACCTTAACATGTCTTATGTATGTTCATACATTTTCTTGTGTTTTAAGGAGTCTCTGAAATAAAAGTGTTGTCTTGACAACTCTAGCATCTATTCCTTTGTTTAAACAGGTTCATATCATCTTTATGCATCCTATTTGTCATCTTTTTTCATTTTTGTCACCCACTTTCATGCCAAAATGTCATCCTCCTATGTTTGCATGGTTAATCCATGTTTATGGTTGTATGCGCTATATTTTATTTATAACATCTCCTTTAAAATGCTTGCTTGTTTCCTAAAGAACTCGATTTTCAAAAAAATCCTTAAGTTAAGATCATGCTACCTTCGATAGATGAAGAATAGCATGGATTTAATGTTTTCATGAAATTGGTATTCCAATCTTAGGGATAAAACAAGTATTTTAGCTTTAGATTCATGGTGACACAAGTTGAAAGATATTGCTTTTAAGGTAAAAGAACCTTTTTTTAGTCAAGAAACACTAAGCCTTGATCTTGAGTTCAACATCTTCATGGCATGGCCAATAGGTTATTTAATTATCCTAAATAACTTCGAGATTATGGAATGAACTAGTGATGCCTGTGTCATTCTTTTTCCTATATTATGGATGTTCGAACGTCCATAATTCGAGTTCAACCTAAAGAACTCGAAAAATCAAATAATCCCTTGTTTTCATCCTAGTAGCACAGAAGTCTAAATTTTACAAATCATTTTTGAACCATAAAATATTTTCTCTAATTTTTGTAGTACTTTTCCCATAAAGGGCATCAAATTACCTTTCTAATAGTATGTTTGTAGTCAGATCATCTCGGATGAGGGAGTTATGATTTTTTGAACCTTTGCTATCTGAAACCCTTGGAACTAGCGTGCAATATTTTGTTTGAGCCATTCTAGCCCATCACATGATTTTTTTTTTAAATTTTTAAATATTTTTATTAAAAATTTCACAAAATTCTTTTTTTGAAAAGGTATTATCATGATCTAATGATTTTGGATAAGCCCGAAACAATTTTTCAAAATCCATCATGCCCTTTTACTTGTACAGGCCGCTAGTGTTAAGATAGACCTAACTTCAAAAATTAATTTCACCTAGAAAGCAATTTTTTAGGATTTTTGAAATATTTTTACATTAAACCTTATCAAGTTACTTTTCCAAAAGTGCCTCGTTTACCCCGTAAAGCCTTTGGATGCTCCCAAAATAAATTCAGGAAAGGAGATGACATGATGTTATCCCCTATTTTTTAACTTAATTTCTAAATCTCTTTTTATCAAAACATTTGAATGTCTTGAGGTGAACATGATTGGTCCCGCCCATAACATAAGCCCTTTAGACTTGGATCAAGTCTAAAATACAAAAAAAAAATGATTTCATATTAGGTATCTCTTTCCCTATATTAAAATTTTTGCTAGTGGAGATACTCCAACTCTATTTCATCCAAGGGATACTCCAACCTCATTTTTAACTCAAAACTTAAATTTTCTTTTTGGATCCACCTTTAAGATTCTTAATCCTTATCTAAAACTATAAAAAATTTTCAATTTTGGAGATACTCCAAACCCACTACTCTAAAGGAATACTCTAACCCTATTTTTAATAAAAAATTTAAATTTCTTTTTATTCCTAAATATTTTCCTAACTCTATCTTTGGGGATACTCCAACCCTACCTCTCTAAGGGGATACTCCAACCCCGCTTTACCTAAAAAAATCTAAAATTTTCTCTCTTTCGAATACCTCAGACTCTTTGATTAAAATCATCTTTGTCCCTCAAATTACCATCAAATCCAGATTATTCTCTAAAATTGTCAATCTGGTTATTCTTCAATAATCGAAGGCAATTATGAAATACATTTCGATCGTCCTTATTTTTATGTTCTTTACTTTATGATTACTTCTTTATGATATTATTATATTTCTCTTTTTTGATTTTTCTAAGATGTTTCATTTTGTAGTGATTATCATGCATTCTTCTTTAAAATTTATTTTTCAATAAAGCTTACAAGGCAATGTTTTGTTTTGGTATCTCTCTCGTGCCTAGTACAAAACATCTAATTTTTTAAATCCAGTCCAGACATTATTTTCATAAAAATTCCTATGTTACTCACATCTCTGAGGCACATAAGTGACCTAATTTTCTAAAAAAAAAAAAAACTAGATTTGTTACAACATGGCCGAGATACGAATCCTGACCAGCTTGACTTAAAATGGTGAATGTATCCATTGTTTCTATATAAATTTCTATATAATTATTTCCTTTTATTTTTAGGGGTCCATAGCCTGGGGACTGGTTTATCGAGTTGAACCGCTCCCTCGACTTCTCTAATTAGCTATTACGAAATGACCATTTATTTTGGAGTCTCCACCAGTCTTATTTTAGCTAAGTGAGACTGGACACCTACCAAAGTTTATATTTTCAAGGGTTATGAAACCTATGAAAACAAACTTCGAGGTCTGTGCACATACTAGAGATCGCTTGAAAGGGTCTGAGAGTCAGCTACAATTACAAGTAAAAATCGACCTTCTCGTAATGCTCGGCAATCAGTACCTTATTAATCATATGTTAAAATAAATTTGATTTTTATTCGATTTCAATATTTGATATTTAATTATTGTAGACACCTAATTTTGTCCAGGCTGTCTGTCCTCGAAAGTCCCAAGTATCCGAGAATGAAAATGTAGTGGCGACTCTGATGGAGGTTAACTTCCACCAGAGCGGTTTCACATTTTTGTAATTTTAATCAGTCATATATAAATAAATGTATATATGCATGATGGAAAAATCCATTTTTTCGAGTAAAAAGGATGAATTTGTAAAGGAAATTTTTTTTTCTTTTGAACAAGTTATTGAGAAATTTTGGAAATTACCTCTGCGAATGATCTCATGATTAATTTTCCTATTTTTAAAAATTTCCTGAGATTTTTTTGAAAAGCTAGGGAAATTGGTGGTCAGATATTTTAACCCACACTAGGGTCATTTTATGCCGATTCTCACCCTAAAAATCATAAATATTCAAGGAAAAATATGTATTGGCATTTTCTACCATAAAGTGTTAAACTGTAAATTTTATAAATTAATTTTGAATTTTGTAGTCTTACGAGTATTATGCTTGTGAATTTTACTTTTGGTTCTTGTTGATATATTTTTAAAATTTTACAAGTTTATTTTCTTCACCTTAGAAATTAATGTTTTAAATAATATGTGGTTTTGAATTTGTTTTACTTTAGTGTCAATGGAATTCCATAATTTTTCCTGATATTGAAATATGAGTTTTTTTACTTGTAAAATTTTCAGTGGAATCCTCTCGAGTTTCAAACATCAAAATTCATCCAATATTATTGTTTGATTCACATTAAAT
>JBBYHL010449583.1:4523-16267 GCA_038381835.1 Adansonia madagascariensis | reverse complement strand
ATAACTTTGAAAAACTTCACAGTACTATTTATTTAGAAATTCTAATTCAATTTTTAAGATACATATGTATTTTAATATAGAAATAATTACATACATTGGTGTATAATTAAAATAAGAGGCAAAAAGATTTTTCTTGTTTGCTTTGCTCCAATCAAATCCTATAACACTTGCTTCTTCTCTAAACTTTGAATCCTATACAAGGCTCTTTCATATTTGAACAAATGATATCTAAGAAGTATAAAAAGAATACTATCTTGTCTAAACTTGCGAATATTAAGCATTAATGGAGTTGCATTCATAGAGATTGTATTCATACATAACATTATTGTCTAATACATACAATAGTTGAATCACATAATCTTTTACACAAAAATCAGGAAGTATAGTGAAGCTAACATGATCACTACCCTCTAATTGACCCATAAATTTCTAGGAAATTAATCAATATATCGTGTTTTTGGCTTTAGGAATTCCAATAAACTGTTCAAAATAGGTCGACTTAGCATCTTTGGTCTCGTTAACAATAAACTGTACAAATGATATCTAAGAAGTATAAAAAGAATACTAGGCCATCTTGTCCAAACTTGCGAATATTAAGCATTAATGGAGTTGCATTTATAGAGATTGTATTCATACATAACATTATTGTCTAATTCATACAAGAGGTGAATCATATAATCTTTTACACAAAAATCAGGAAGTACAGTGAAGCTAACATGATCACTACCTTCTAATTGACCCATAAATTTCCAGGAAATTAACCAATATATCGTGTTTTTGGCTTTAGGAATTCCAATAAACTGTTCAAAATAGGTCTACTTAGTATCTTTGGTTTTGTTAACAATTTTAATCTGAAATGTAAAATCAATAATTTCATCGCAATCAATAGAAAGAATAATAACAGATCTTAGGCAACTGATGAATTTTTGGGTAGCGCTTCGAGGCATTGTAAATGAAAACTTTGATCCTATAATGAGACGGCTATACTTACATTGTACAATAACATGGAGTGGAAGAAATGTGCTAATTATCCCACATTTGTGTAACACCTATAGCATTGAATGATATACAATTAATGTTGAAGTGTGTGTATATATATATATATATAAAGTTACCAGGAAAAAATCAAAAGTTTAGGCTAGTTGATTCATGTAATCACCTTTAAAAGATGGCACCAACAAATCTCAAGTTCAAATCCTGTATAAGCAATTCATTCTCTTATTTTTAGGTTAAAACCTGTTTTATACCAAAAATAAATACTAAAAAAAAGAAAATATAGTAAAAAATTCTAACTTTGGTTGTTTCATTTGTTATTTTTCTACTTTTAGTTTTTGTAAAAAAAAACAAAATTAAATATGATTAAGATTATTCAACATAATATATAGTAAAAGCCAAACCTAGAGCGTAGCTTAGTTGGTTCATATAGCTACCTTAAAAGGTATTATTTAGTAAGTTTGGGGTTTAAATCCTAACATTTACCACTTCCAGCTATCCTTAGGCTATGACTTATTTTTTGTAAAAGAAAAAAGTAAAACCATGCATTCTATTGTTAAAAATAAATTATAACTGTTCATTTTATTTAGCAATAATATTATTTAACTTTTGCTTAAATGAAAGTAAAATTTACAAGAAAAAAAAGCTTTGGAATAGAAAAGAAAAAAACTTGTGGGGAAGTGCTTGTGCTTGATTCCTTTGAAAAATTGCAAATTTGCACGTTAACATTTCCATCATGTGCCAAATTGAAAAAGCATTCAATTATGTCTAACTCAATGTTTCTTGGAATATCTTCATATCCTAAAACATGTGATAAATAAATATGTCAATGCTACATATATACTATAATTCAAAGTGATCCCATCTTATTACATGACTAATTAGGGAATCGCTCCCTCAACTCTCTTAGCTTGTGACATGGCAACCAAGACTTTTCTTTTTTTGTTTTTTTCATTTTTGACTTGCCATGTGGTAAGCTATGATTATGTTTTTTAAAAAGCAAAAGAAAGAGAAGGAAAGAAGCAAAAAAAGAAAAATTATGTTTGTGTTAATTTTTTTAAGTGTCTAAAATATTATAAATTTTTATTTACCTAAATTTTTACATGTTAATTATGTATATTTAGACAAGTTTGCATATTTCTGATATGTTCATGTTATTTTTCATATCATATCATACTTTAATTATTTTTCATATTATGTTTGTTTCATATCTCAATCATCCTATATTTTACATAGTTTGTCATAATAATGAATAGTCACCCTAAATTCATTTACTTAAGAATTGGATCATGGCACCAGCTATACATTAATATAAATATTATGCCTAAAACTTCAAATCATTTTCTCGTAGCAAAGCATGGACATTTATATAGTATATATGATTTTGACTCTAGTATATATTATGTGCATTGCAATGAAATAAACTAGTACATAAATATTATAAATTTTACATTAAAATTTGTTTTTTAATAACAAAAACATATAATGGTAATAAATAGATTTTAATGTAAATCATAATTTCATATTAGTAATTACTTACATTAATTAATTATTAAAATTAAAGTCATTATTCATTAATAACTAAACTAAATTAATGCTAGATACAATATATATGTCCAATGGGAGGGGCATTTAATATGTAATAGAAAAGTTTATTCTTCATAGATAAATGTATTCATGGAATCTACTCTCCTTTGATATGATTTTGCTTAATATGCACCTAATCATTTATATCTATAATATAAATAAAAATATGAATGTGGTGAACATTTTGAATTGGCAAAAATTGTGATTAATGTTCACTATATTTCTAATGCCAGTATAAGTTTTTTATTATTAAAAAGATTTCTTCTAATATAAGTAAAAATTTAAATTTCTTCGAAAAGCTTTTGTTAAGTGATTTTATTTGATAATAAATAAAAAAGAGTTAAAGGTTATATTGAATTGTTATATTTTCAAAGTTCTAATTTTTTATTAATTTTTAAATAAAATGAATTTATTTGATAAAAACTTAAAGTATTTATGAGAAAAAAAATTAATTTTATTAAAAGACTTCCTTAAATAAATTTATTTGATAATAAATTAAATAAAAAAAATTTATTTGATAATATATAAATAAATTTACATTTTTTAGTAATCTTATAAAGTGAATTTATTTGATAAACAAAAAACAAAAATTAAATTTACATTGAATTTCTTTATCTTCATAATTTTACAATAACATTTAAAGTAATAAACTTTATATTAATTTGATATACTAAAAATAGTTAATTTAATAAATAGTACAAAGCATAAATGTTGTTTACTATTCATATCTTTGGAGTTTGAAGATGTCGATATGATAATGAAAGTTATCCTTTACCTAATGCATTAATTGTATTTCAAGATTTAAATTCAAGATCTTAAAATTAAAATCTTAATTAACTATTAAAATACCTTTTTTTTGGGGATATATGGGACTTTATCATCATTATAAATTATGGAAATGCTTTCATGCACCCATAAATGTATAAGTAGAATAATGCCTACAAGTAATACAACAAGCCCTTAATTATACATATATAGCATAGCGGATGTGCTTTTGGGAGAAAAAACAATGTAAAATAAAATAAATCAATCTAGGGGTTAGTTCATCCTTGCATACCTTTAGATGGAATCTGATTGGACTTGAATGTGATAGATAATGTTAGGTGAAAAATTAAAAATGTAGCTGAAAATATTATCACTTTGAACTTGAAACTTAATCTAATTAATTCATGTATTATCTTTAAAAGGTACCATCCAACAAGTTTAAGGATAAATAAAAATAATAGAAGTTTTCATAGCATTTCTCTATGGGAGTTCATATGTCTTGCTTAACGTAAGAGTCATTATCTCAGGACCTCCTTTTGGAGATATTTGGGATTTGTTTTGTAATAGTAAAGTGCATAAGTAAAAGCTAGATTTGGATTATTTTTGTAGGTGACACAGATCTTGATCTGGAAGAATTATGGAAAAAATTATCATTTATAAAGAAAGAGAACGAGGCCGTGGAAACATTTGGAGAATTGGATCATGAAATGACTGAAGGATGATTATTTTGGCTGGTAGGGGAACTATAGACCAAAAGTCCTTTCAACAAGGAAGCGAAGATAACAGCAATCAAATATGTTTGGAGATTAACTAAGGAGTGAAGATCATGATTCTTGATAAAAATCTCTTCTTGTTTACATTTTTTACTAAAGAAGACAAGCTTCAAATGCTAGATGTCAGCCTATGGAGCTTTGATAAACATCTTTTATTGTTAATAAAGTATGAGGTACAATTACCGGCTAAAGATTATACTTTTGAGAATGCAGCATTCTAGTATGAATCTATGACCTTCTTTTAAGATGGTTAAATAAGAACATGGCCAGCAGTGAAGTCGAGAGAGTAGTGGGTTCGATCTAAATACAAAAAATGAGGGCTAAGGGAGTTTTATTAGGATTAGAGTTGAAGTGGATGTCAAGAAGCTATTAAGCAGAGCCATAGTTGATGGAGATCAACTTGTAACAACACCTATTTCCAACCATTCCTATGATCCTTTGCAAGGAATTAGAGGTCTAATGACTAGGGCAAAGACTAAACACGTGAAGCAAGCCTTGCAAAGACTAATCATGGAAATGCAAGAAAAAGAAGCTATTCAAGATGAATCAGATGTATTGTTAAGATTGATCACTTTTTTACATTGTGTTGAGGGTAAAAAATGTGAAAAATAAAGCTTGGAGCCTAATTCCCATGTTCAAGATGAATGGACACCAATTTGCATGTATCGATGGCTTAATAGAAATATTAGTTTAGGATTTTAGATTTCTAATTTTTTTAATAAGAATTTGACTTTTCAATTTTAAGTTGTTTAGATAATGCTTAATCAGTTATGATAAAGAATAGATT
This sequence comes from Adansonia madagascariensis, assembly GCA_038381835.1. Taxonomy (NCBI): domain Eukaryota; kingdom Viridiplantae; phylum Streptophyta; class Magnoliopsida; order Malvales; family Malvaceae; genus Adansonia; species Adansonia madagascariensis. Next base: position 11,362 of record JBBYHL010449583.1, on the reverse strand, counting down.
TATCCTTATTGACTACTATTAGGATAGTGATTAGGATTATCCTTGTTTAGTTAGGACTTTACAGATTTTAGGCCTATATAAGGCTGTCTCATTCATGTAATTCAAGAAGGCTAAATAAAAAATATATATCTTGAGAAATTTTTTCACTTCGTGAGAACTTCTTCTTTATTCTTTAAACAAGAACTCAAATTAATGTTATCAAGGTAACTTAAGCGATCAAGATTCTAATAACTTTGGTTCTAATCATTAGGTTTGATTATGGTCAAGTTCTCTTTGCTTGATTTTAAAGACGATCCTAGGGTCTAATGCCATCCAATCAGGTTTTAGATTTTGTTTTTACCCTAAGGTTCACATTATTTGGTATTAGAGCTTTAGCCTTTAAAAGTTAGGTGTAATCTATCTTTTATTTCAAAATTTTATTATATTTCTATTATATTTAGTATTGTTCATCATCTATAAAAAAGTGTTTTAGTGTTTAAACCGTTTTTCATCTTAAAAAAGATTGTTATTACAACTTTATATTCATATCTTACAAAAAATTTCTTTGTTCCCTCCTTATTAATTTCTCTTCCTTTGATATTTTTTTGCTAAATTTGTTTCCTTTGATATTTTTTATTGATTTCACTTCCTTGATCTTTCTTATTGATCTTGTTAATCAAAGTTATAATAACTTCATTATTGCTTGTTGTTTTAGTAAGATCATTGACAAAGTTCATTTTAAAGGGCTTAAAAGAAAAAGTTGAGTGGTAAAAGGCAAGAGAGAAGAGAATATCATTAATTAAAGCCAAAATTGAGTGAAACATGAGTGATTAAGTAACTAATCTCGAGTTTAAAAATGTAAAGAAGTGTGTGTGGAAAACCAATTTACTTTATTCCTAATTTTTTTTACAGATTTAAAACAAGAACAGTAGAGGACATAATGATAAAACCAATATCAAGTTGTTTGTGAAATCTATCTAAGACCAATTCAAGCTTCTAAACATGAGATTAGATAATTTAGAGTCCCCATTTAATCTTAGATCCTCTAGACAACACATGGTTAAGGAAGAGGAAGAGAAGGATTCTTATTATGATGAGAGTAGTTTTAGGAAGGATAAAAATACTAATTTAAAATGAGATAGCAATTTAAGTAGTATTAAGATGAAAATCAATACCTTTCAAGGGAAAAATGCCCTAAATTATACTTGGAGTAGGAGGGGAAGTTAGAACATGTTTTTAATTGTTATAATTATTTTGAGGAGAAGAAGGTTAAACTAGCAGTAGTTGAGTTTACAGATTATTCTAATATTTAGTGGGATCAATTTGTGATTAATAGGCATAGGAATGGTAGGAGACCTATTTGATCATGGGAAAAAAATGAAGGTAGTGATGAAAAAGAGGTTTATACCTAGCCATTACTAGAAGGACTTGCATTAAAAGTTGCAAGGGCTAACTCAAGGATCCATCACTATGAGGATTACTATAAAGAGGTGGTGATAGCCATGATTAAGGCTAATGTAGAGGAAGACCATGAGGCAACAATGGCTAGATTCATTAGTGGTTTGAATAAAGAGATAGCTAATGTGGTGGAATTACATCATTATATGGAGATAGAGAATTATTGTATAAAGCTACAAGGTGGAAAGGCAATTAAAGTTTAAGAGCACTTTCAAATATGGTTAGGCTTCTAACTCTTCATGGAAGTCAAATTAGAAGAATAACAAAATTGCCTCAAAACCTAAAAAAAATGGAAAGGTAAATAATTGGTTGATGTTTCCAAAGGTAAGATAAAAAATAAATCATATTCTAATCATGTGATATTAAGTGTTTCAAGTGTCAAGGATTTGGGCATATTGCTTCTTAATGTCTAGATAAAAGGACTATGATTGTTATGGATAATAGTGATATAGAAAGCGTAAGCTCAAATGATGATGAAATGCCACCATTGGAGGATTATAGTGATATTGACTTTAAAAAATGGGTGTATAGAGATATGCTCATTACTAGGCATGCTTTTAGTAGAGCACATCTTTCATAGTAGGTGCTATGTGAATTACAAGGTATGTAGCATGATTATTGATAGTGGTAGTTGCACTAATGTTGTTAGTACTTTGATGGTTGAAAAGCTAAATCTGCCTACATTAAAGCATCTAAAACCATACAAGCGACAATGATTGAATGATTGTGGAGAAGATAAAGTGACAAAGTAAGTGTTAGTTACATTCTCTATTGGCAACTACAAGGATAAGGTTCTTGGTGATGTGGCACCAATGCATGTTGGTCATCTACTCTTAGGGTATCCATGGTAGTTCGATAGCAAGGTTACTCATGATGGGTACAAGAATAGATATAGTTTTGTAATAAATAACTGAGTTATTGTATTAACACATTTCAAACCATTAGAGGCATATGAGGACTAGATTAGGATGGTCAAAGGGTGCAAGAAGAAAGAAAAAAATAAGTGTACAAGAAAAAAAGAGTGATATAAAAAATGAGTATGTGTAAGAGAGTAAAAAGAGCATAGTAATGTGTAATAAGTAAAAAAATTTAGAATATAGAGAGCAAAATAGAGAGAAAAATAAAAAAGTTAGTCATTTTGTGAATAAAAGTGAGATTAAGAGTGCTATGTTAGCAAGGCAACAATTACTTATACATCTGTACAAGGATGTTTATTTCTCAACTATCACTCTTAACCCTTCTTTGCCTAGTGTGGTTGTTTCTTTGTTACATGAATTTATAGATTTATTTCTTCAGGAAATACCATATGGATTACCTTCTTTAAGAGGTATTGAGCATTAAATATACTTCATTCTTTGTTTATCAGTCCCTAATAGACCAGCCTATAGAGCAAATTCTGAGGAGATAAAAGAGATTTAAAGGCAAATGGATGAATTAGTGCAAAAGGGATTCGTGTCTTAGCCCACGTTTGATTCTTATGATTTTGGTGCAAAAAGAGATGGAACATGGCACATGTGTGTTGATTACCAAGCCATTAATAAAATCACGGTAAAGTATAGACATTCTATTCTTAGGTTAGATGATATACTTGATGAATTTCATGGTTCGTGTGTGTTATATAAAATTGATTTAAAGAAAGGCTATTATCAAATTCACATGAGAGAAGGTGATGAATGAAAAACTGCTTTTAAGACAAAAATGAGTGGTTTTAATACAAAATATGAGTGGTTAGGATGTTGTTTGGTTTATGTAATGCACCTAACACCTTTATGAGATTGATGAATTATGTTTTGCATTCTTTCATTAGGAAATTTATTATGATTTACTTTGATGATATTTTAGTATATAGCAAAAATTTGGATGATCATATTAAACATTTACATATTGTTTTTAATACTTAAAGGAGCATAAATTGTATGCTAATCTTAAGAAATGCGCATTTTGCATGGAATCCATTGGTTTTCTTGGTTTTATTGTGAGTTTGCATGGAATAAGTGTAGATAAAGACAAGGTTAAGGCAATTAGGGACTAGCGGACACCTAAAAATGTGAATGAGGTAGGGGTTTCCATGGTTTAGTAAGTTTTTATAGAAGGTTTGTGGAAGACTCTAATTCTATTGCAACAACTTTAAATGGACTTGTTAAAAAGAATGTTATGTTTAATTAGAATGATGTGCAAGAGAAAACTTTTAATACTTTGAAAGATAAGTTGACTAATGCACTTTTGCTATGTTTGCCTAATTTTGATAAAGTTTTTAAGGTTAAATGTGATGCATCTAGAATTAGAATAGGAGCTATGTTGATGTAGGATTCCAAACTAATTGTTTGTATTAGTGAAAAGCTTAGTAGGGCAGCCTTAAACTATCCTACTTATGACAAGAAGCTATATGCATTAATGAGAACTTTACAAACATGGTAGCATTATTTACAACCAAAGGAATTCATAATCTATTCTGATCATGAGAAAGTATTTGAAATCCCAAGGTAAGCTTAAAAAGAGAATGCCAAATGGTTAAAGCTTATTGAGACATTTTCTTATGTGATTAAGTACAAGATTGGAAAAGAAAATGTTATAGTTGATGCACTGTCCAAAAGGTATATATTGCTTACTTTATTGCAAACTAAATTACTTGGTTGTGAGTTTATTAAAGACATATATTAATGATGTTGATTTCAGCCAAGTATGGAATGCATGTTTTAAGTGTGCATATGGTGAGTATCATAGGCATGATGGATTCTTGTTTAAAAAAGATAAGTTGTATGTGCTTATATGTTCTTTGCATGAAATATTGGTTAAAAAACCTCATAGAGGTGGCCTAATAGGGCATTTTGGTGTGCAAAAGACTTTAGATATATTGTATTAACATTTTTATTGGCCTAACATGTAAAATGATGTGCACGTTATTTGTGATAAGTGTATAACATGTAAACACTTAAAATCTAAAATAATGCCACATGGTTTATATACACCTTTAGTTGTGCCTAATCAACCTTGGATGGACTATGGATTTTGTATTAAGATTGTCTAGGTCTCAAAGTGGCAAGGATAACATATTTGTTATTGTTGATAGATTTAGTAAGATGGTGCATTTTATTGCATGTTCTAAAACTAATGATGCAACACAAATTGCTGATTTGTTCTTTAAAGAAATAGCATGTTTGCATGGATTGCCTAGAGCAATAATAAGTAATAAGGATTTTAAGTTCTTAAGTCACTTTTGGTGTACTTTATGGAATAAGTTAGGAACTAAACTGCTGCTTTCTACTATTGCACATCCTCAAATGGATGGACAAACTGAAGTAGTTAATAAGAAGCTCACTACTTTCTTACTTGCTATCATTCAAAAAAACTTAAAATAATATAAGAGATGTTTGCCACATATTGAGTTTGCATACAATAGGATTGTTTAGTCTACTACTTATTCTACTTTTGAAGTTGTGCATGGCTTTAATCCTTTAACTCCTTTGGATATCTTGCTTTCGCCTACTAATGAACGTACTAATTTAGATGTTAAACATAAGGTATATTTTGTTAGGGATTTGCATGCCAAGGTTCAAGCTAACATAGACAAGAAGAATAAGCAATATGCAAGGCAAGCCAATAAGGGACATATTAAGGTCATTTTTAAACTTGGAGATTGGGTTTAGGTTTATTTGCATAAGAAGAGGTTTCCCACTCAAAGGAAATCTAAGTTGTAGCCTAAAGGAGATGGATCTTTTCAAGTGTTAGAAAGGATCAATGACAATGCCTACAAGCAGATTTGCCAAGTAGCTATGGTAATATGAGTGCTACGTTTAATGTTGCTAATTTATCTTTGTCAGATGTAGGTGATTCGAGGATGAATCCTTTCAAGAATGAAGTGAATGATGGAGATCAACTTGTATAATCACTTATTTTCAACTATTCTTATGATCCTTTGCTAGGAATTGGAGATTTAATGGTAAGCTTTGCAAGGATTAATCATGAAAATCCAAACAAAGAAGGCTGTTCAAGATGAATTAGATGCATTGCTTAGATTGATCACTTTTCTACATTATGTTAAGGCTAAAAAGGGTGAGTAATAAAGCTGAGGGCCCAAGTCACACATTCAAGATAGATGGACACCAATTTGTATGTATTCATAGGCTTAATAGAAATATTAGTTTAGGATTTCAGATTTTTGATTTTTTTGAATAACAATTTAACTTTTCAATTTTAAGTTGTTCAGATAATTCCTAATCAGATTATGATAAGGAATAGACTTTATCCTTATTGATTACTATTAGGACTTTGATTAGGATTATCTTTGTTTAGTAAGGACTCTACAGATTTTAGGCCTATATGAGGCTGTCTCATTTATGTAATTTGCGGAGGCTAAATAAAAAGATATATTTTGAGAGTTTCTTCACTTTGTGAAAACTTCTTCTTTGTTTTTTAAACAAAAACTCAAATTGATTTTATCAAGGTAGCTTGTGGCGATCAAAATTCTTACAACATTGGTTCTAATCAACAAGTTTGATTAGGGTCAAGTTCTCTTTGCTAGGTTTTGAAGATGATCCTAGAAATCTAATTCCATCTAATCAGGTTTTAGGTTGTGTTTTCAACCTAAGGTTCACAAAAATATTCTCAGAATAGAATAATGAAGGAGAGGTCTTATGGAGCAAATTGAAATATGTAAGGTTACCAAGTTTTTGCTATAAATGTGGAGAACTAGGCCATGTTGAGTCTAATTGTGATAGGATGGATGAAGCATTAGTTAACAATGGTAAGGAGATAAACTCAAACAATACAATGATTAGTTAGAGGCATCACCTTTGAAGAGACAACACAATAAGAATTTGTTAAAGGATGATATCAAAGTGATAATGATCAAAGGGAAGCAAGCACATAGTGGTGATGTAGTGTATGAGCAAAAAGCGAAAATGCAAGCAAGAAGGCTGACGACAGTCTTTATAGAGGAAGAAGATGAAATATTGAATATGGAAAAAATGCAATTATTGTAAGTGAAGATGCTAAATGTATTACAAATAATAATATGGAGCACTTTTATGCAAGAAAGCGAGCTACAAAATCACAACAATTGGAGAAGCCAAATAAACGTATAGATGGAGAAAAAGATGGAAAGTATGATAATGATTTAATAGTTTCCTTAGCAACATGTGGGAATCAATCGGCATTTCATTCTAGGGTGGGTGGTTATGATGACGCCAAGGGCAAGTTAAAAGATAGTAATATAGTGTGAACCACGTGGCAGATATAGTCCAAGGTGGAAAAAATTGGCACGTCAAGTGGAGCACAGTGAATATGGCAAGGATACAGAAGATAACAAAGGAAAAGATAGGCAGAAAATAAAAGATCTTAAGTGATATGGAGTCGAAGGATAGAGTCAAGAAAGCAAAAATTGATGGTTTTGATGTTGAAAT
>JBBYHL010449551.1:0-16270 GCA_038381835.1 Adansonia madagascariensis | reverse complement strand
TTTTTTTGGGAAGATTTTTTTAAGTTTATAATTTTCAAAATTCTTCAAATATTATTGTTTAAATCATATTAAATCAGTTTTGAAATTTTCATTTTATTTTTGAGTTTTTCATTTTCTTTCATAATTTTTTTGTTTTCAAAATGTGGAGTTTACTACTCTTTAAATTTTTTGAGAGGATATTTCTAAGTCTACAATTTTAAAATTCTTCAAATATCATTTTTAAATTCATATTAAATCAGTTTTGGAAAATTCAATTTATTTTATGAGTTTTACATTTTGTCATATAGCAATTTTTCCTGATAAGGGTTTTTCTCGTAAAATTTTATGAGTTTACAACTTTTAATGGTTTTTTTCTTGAACATTAAAATTGATTTTGTTATTAGATTAAATTAAATTTATCATATAAAATTTTATTTTAAATACATAATTTTTAATTTTTATAATTTAGTCTTTTTGATTAATTTTTATGGTATAATTTTACATGTTATACAAATATCATCCAAAAATAAATAATATTATATTAGTTTTGAAAAATTCATTTTATTTTGTACGTTTTACATTTTCATCCTAAATTTTTCATTTTTGAAATACGGAGTTTTCTACTCTTAAATTTTTTCGGAAAGATTTTTCTAAGTTTATAATTTTTAATATTCTTCAAATATATTGTTTAAATCATATTAAATCAATTTTGAAAAATTCATTTTATTTTTGAGTTTTGCATTTCTTTTCATAATTTTTCTGTTTTCAAAATATGGAGTTTTCAACTCCATAAATTTTTTGAGAGGATTTTTCTGAGTCTACAATTTCAAAATTCTTCAAATGTCATTTTTGAATTCATATTAACTTAGTTTTGGAAAATTCAATTTATTTTATGAGTTTTACATTTTTTTCATGTAACAATTTTTCCTGATAAGGGCTTTTCTCATAAAATTTTATGAGTTTGCAATTTTTAATGTGTTTTTCTTGAACATGAAAATTAATTTTGTTATTAGATTCAATTAAATTGATCATATGAAATTTTATTTTAAATACTTAATTTTTAATTTTTATAATTTAGTCTTTTTGATTTATTTTTATGGTATAATTTTACATATTATACAAATATCATCCAAAAATCTCTAGAATTGATAAGGTCATGCATGATACCATCCATAAGATGACAAAATGAATTAATTTAAATAAAATCATTTAATTAATAAAAATCAAATCATTTAAATATTAGATATAAAAAGAACAAAAAAAAAAAGAAAAAGATAAAAAGGCCATTCGGCCAAGAAGATTGAGGAACCTTCTTGGCCAACTCTCCCACCTTGAAAAACAATGGGAGAAGTTTTCACAAATAGTTAATGACTATCATAGCCAAATTTAGCCACTTTTCTTAAAATTTCTCATGAATTTTCATGTTTTTAAGCCTTCCAAGGTAATTTTATGTAGAAATCTTTTAATTTTTGCTCATTTCCATCATTTGCCTTCATTTTTGTGAGTCAAAATCATGTTAAGCTTATGGATTTTCATCCATGTTGAAAGGCTAACATGTTGAAGATGAACAATTTTCTATATATTTGTTGTTATATTTAGTTTTTTTGGTTAAAGCTTGAATTTTTTTATGAAATATTGATGTTGTTGATGTGGTATTAATTTTGTTGTATATATATATATGTTTATGTTGTTTTTCTTAATATTTTCATGTTAATATGTTGATTTATATATTTATATATTTATTTTTTATGATTTTGTTTTTGTATTTAAGTTTGATGATATTTATTCATGGTTGTTTTCATGATTTTTTGTTGAGAAAATATTTGATGATAGTTTGGTTTTCGCTTGGCCAAATTTAATAGGAATTTTTGGTGATGATTTTATGCTTATTTTTGTGTTGACTTTATGGTTTTTAGGTTGTTTTGCAATATTAGGAAATTTAAGGATTAAATTGTAAGAATGTCTAATTTTATATATATATTATTCTTGCTGGCTAAAACTCCTTACACCATGGAAAAATGTTTTAGGCATTTTTCAAACATATTTTATGTATTTTTTACATTGGAGAGGCTAATTTGTAATTTTATAAAGTTTTGGGACTAGTTAGTAAAAAGTTAAAAACTTTTGTTTCAAGGCCAAGATGTTTGGTTGAATCTCCAGGAATATATTTGCTATGTTTTACTTGTTTATTTTCATGTGTTTGATGATTTTTTATGGTGTTTTTCCATATAGGGATCAAATTACAAAATTAAAAAAGTTTAAAGACATTTAGCAAATCTTAGTATTTAGGGATAAAATGGTCCTTTTTGTCATTTTTAAATATTTCTAATATTCCTATGGTCATCTATAGGGGTATAGAAATTATTAAAACTTTTCATATTCTTTTAGATTTTTTGTTAAGGTGCGAAGTGTAATTTTGAAAAATTTAAGGACTTCTTTGCAAAATTGCAAATTTCTCGTTCTAATGCATAGGTACTTGGCTGAGTTTATTATATGATTTTTAGACATAATTTTCATAATTTTTTGTGATGTATTTCAAGTTTAATTATGAGTTTAATTTGTATAGGGACTAAATTGTAAAGTTAAAAAATATTAAGGATAATTTAGAAGAACTTTACATTTTAGAGTTAAAGCGATATTATTGAGATTTCAAAAATTTTTCTAACATTCCTATGGTCTTCTCTAGGGATTTTTAAATTATTAAAACTTTTTGCACTCTTTTAATATTCTATTGGGGTATGAAATGTAATTTTGAAAAGTTCAAGTATTTATTAGCAATTTTTGCATTTTAGGTCTATCTTGATTTTATGTTTCCCATGGATATGATTGTCATTTCATATCAATTTTTAGTCTTTTAGGTTTTTAGGATATGTATAGTTAAAGGTACACCATAAAGGTATTTTTGGTAATTTTTCTAGAACCCAGTCCTATGTGATCACCGGGATACTTATAGGTCGAAGGTGTATAGTAGGAGTAGGTTCATTTGTTTATGATGTCATCTAGCCCTTTAGATTACCGAGATATTTATAGGTTGAAGGTATACCTCAGGGATATTTTGGTAATTTTCCTAAAAGAATCTTATGTGTTCACTAAGATACTTATAGGTCAAAGGTGTACAGTAAGAGTATGTTTGTTCGTTCATGATGTCATCCAGCCTTTAGATTACTGAGCTACGTATACGTCGAATGTATTTTAAGGGTATTTTTGTAATTTACCCTAGAACTGAATCTTTTATGACTATGAGGATACTTTTAGGTCAAAAGAGTACAATAGGGATATGTTCTCTTTTTATAGAGTTATCAAGTCCTTTAGTGCACCGGGATACTTATATGTTGAAGGTATACCTTTGGGATATTTTATTAATTTACTTTAGAATCGAGTCCTTTAGGGTCACTAGATACTTCTACGTTGAAGGTGCACTTTAGGGGACATGTTGGTCATTTTGACTAAATTAAAGTCCTTAGAGTTAAGTTTAGCATGTTTCATCTAAACCGAGTCTTAGGATAATTTTAATATTTATAAATAAAATTGAAATTTTTGAAAATTAAGGTAATGTCTTTGATGCTAAAATAGTACATAGAACTTCTCCCAAAATATGAAAGGGGTTCACAGATTATTTTAATAACAAGTTATCCTTTCCAAAAAGAAAATCAAGATTTTTCATTTTTCAGAAAAATAAAACATTTTGTATTCCTTTGGTTCTCCAAAAGGATACAAAAGATATTTAGATTTTTAAAACCTTTTCATATTCCATCAACACTCCAGCGAGATATAAAAAGAATGACAAAAAGCTCTCATGTTCTTCTAGTCCTCTAGAAAGGTACGAAAGATATTTTGATTTCTAAAGTATATTAAAACTTGATTTTCTCATTCAAAATAAAAAATTTGTTTCATAAAATTTTACTTTTAAATATGGGAATTATAATTAAATACCAAATATTGAAATTGAATAAAAATTAAAATTTATGTTAACAGACGATTAATAAGTTATCGATTGCTAGAAATCACGAGAAAGTCAATCCTTGTGATTACAACCAACTCCTCAACCCTTTTAAGCGATCTCTGGTATGAGTGTAGACTTTGGAGTTTGTTTTTATGGGTTTCATAACCTTAAAATATAAACTCTAACGGGTGACCAATCATACTTAGTTAAAATGGATTAGTGACGGATTCAGAAAAATGGTCATTTCGTAATGATTATTTAAAGTTATGTCAAGTAAGCAATTCATCTTGACAACTCAGTGCCTATACATAAAAAATACAGAATAATAATAATGATATGGCCTCTAAAATATAAGAGAATAATTATATATCACTTATTTAGGAATATGGGTTATATTCATTATTTTAAGTCGGGCTAGTCAGAATTCATATTAGGGCCATTTTGTGACACCCTTGAGCTAACGATATTGGGTCATAGGATATATAGTCAATTAACTACATACTAGTTAGTAATTCAATTAAAGTGACAAAAGGTTTTCCTTCATGTCAGTGGCATGATCAACATCATGAAACAACTAATTGGATGCAGTCCATGGAACTTAAAAGGCCTTGTAAATGAATTGCAAAGTGTTGCAATTATAAGATCCTTGTGCAAGTTCCTAAAATAGTTTGTAGCCATCATATTGTTAAGATGATACATTGGTAATGCTTAAAGATCAACACATGTTATGCCTTCTTACTTATGAGGTAAACAACTGATCTTATAGGTTAAAGTATACAAGATATTTAGGATGGCATGTAGGTGCTTGTTTGAAGGAATAAGTTCACTGAATATGGCTCGTATGAGAATTCCATTTGGTATTAATTACTCAAGTATTTATGAAAATGTTCTTCTGTGCCAGTCGTGTGTAATAATCTTCAGACTTGTGAAACCAAGTCATCTCATATGGAAAGTGTCATACTTAGAGATCATCATGAATGTCCACTTTGATTGATGCCAAAGTAAGAATGGTTTTAGGTATGGCATGAAGCATGTGGAAGTGAATAAGTGATCCAGATAGGATTCACCACTCCTTCTGAAATCGGAGATGCATCTTAACTATTCTTCACTATAGTTAATTAGTTTAAAGTATTTGGCTAAAACACAGTGAATTTTGAGGAATCATTCCTATTAGATTCATGATCATTAACCTGAGTTGTAAGAACTAACATGGATTGAAGCATGAATAGATACATTACCATCTCATGATCATTCTAGCATATTGATGAAAAGGCTATAATACAATAATAGGCTTATTACTGAAATCTTTCAATGAGATCACACATGACTCTACAACATTTAGGTAGACATAATTGGTTGCTAGACCTCACTCATGATCTATTTTATAAACAGTAAGCTATGTGTAAAAAAATAGATTATGGTTTATGTTTATTTCCAACATGTTCAGAACCTAATGTTTCACACACAATAAGATGGATTTGTTGGATTAAATTTGGGATTTAATTGAGTATGACTTAATTAAATAAAAAGGATAATGTGGATAACTTAATTGAATTAATTAAATTGAGAATTATTTAAGATATAAATTAGGTTTGTGAAATCTAATTAGAGATGTCTTAATGTCATGGTAAAGATACGAATGTTTTATCAAGATAATTTCTAACTATACACATATGTATAGGGATACCTTGGTTTTGGATTTAAAATGTTACTTCTGGAAAATTAAATAATTATCTAATAATTATTTAATAATACTTACATGATGCCTAATTATTTTTCTTGGGCTAGATAGTTAATTGAAATTGTTCTTCCATGTAAATAAGGGTTGACCAAAAACCCTAATTATTAAGTCAAATGGGCTTAGATTTGAACTACACAAATTAGGACTTGATATAAGGCTAAACGCACAAGTTTAGGGCATATTGTTTTAAAATTAGGCCAAGATATTAATTAGTTAATAACTGAGCCCCATCTTGGATGAACTCATTAAAAGTTCTTTAATTGAACTTCAAGGAACTACCAAAATGGTGCCACCCATAAGGCTTGTTTCAAATGAGCATTGATGACCCATAAGTTTAGCTTCACCTAGCTTTAATGTATAATGCCTCATGTTTGGCCAATGTAGGTATCCCATAAGGGAAATTCTATGGCTAAAGTTTAGAGAGCATTTGAATGCTCAATAGTCATTCTAGGGATCTTTAGTTAACTTATTGCATAGTTAGTATGTCATCTAGGTGCCATAAACCGTTGGACATGGGATGGACTCACTAACATTCTATTTATGAACCTTGCATCTAGACATTTGAATACTGAGTCTTAATTTGCAGCTATGTGACTATAAACCTTTTTCCTTTATTTTTTGTTGCAGGCAACAATGGTAGGTGATACTGAAAAAATTGTTTTCATTCACTAAACAATTTTTTGGGATATTTTAAGGATTTTTCTTGCTAATAACTCTAAGTTATCTTTCAAACAGGTTTTCGTAAATGATTTTTTGAGTACACACGAGGGAGTTATAAATTTTTTATTGTGTTTTGTTTAAAACCCTCAATCTAGCGATTAGCATCAATGACATCCCATTTTCAAACTAAAAAAGATATTTCTTGAAATTTTAAATATTTTTCCCTTAAAATACATCAAATCACCTTTCCAATAATGTTTAGTTTATGAATTTTTGAGTCTAGATAATACCGTGATGATATTTCCTAGATCGTTGAACCAATTACCTTGTTTCTGCTACTAGTGTTGCATTCAAAAATTGTTTTCCCCTTAAGTATGGTTTTGTAGGAATTTCTTTCTATTTTTACTTGAAACTCCATTAAGTTATCTTTCCAACAACATATTATTTTTTTCGTTTAAGGTCTATTCGAGTCAAGAATAAGTTCGCGAAGTCCAATAGTGCAAGCTATATCCATTTTTCTAGAATAGGGCATAATGCCATGCACGTAAATAAAAATTAGTATAATAAAAAAACTTTTTATTTGAAGAACATCTTTTTTTAAAGATTAGAAAATATATTAAAAATTCAACAAATTATAAAGGAAATATTAGATAAGTATTATTTCAAATGAAAATATAAATTATTTAGTAATGATTAAATTTATTTTTGTTGTAATTAAGTTTATTTCTTATTGAAATCATGACTATTAGGAAAAGAATAGAATTTCAATTTGATAGGACTAAACCGTTTGAATTTTTTGAAGGTATGATTTATTTTTATTTGTGAAAATTTAAATTTGTAGGAATTATTAAAATATAATTAATTTTTTAAATTGTGATATTGTTATTCTTATTTTAAATTATGTAATTTACTTTGATTTTATTTATATAATTTAACTTTCATTAGTTTATTTTTGTTGAAATATTAGGTAATTATTATTTTAAATGAAAATATAAATTATTTAGTAATGATTAAATTTATTTTTGCTGTAATTAACTTTATTTTTTATTAATATCATTACTACGAGTAAATGAGTTAAATTTTAGTTTGAAGGGATTAAACTGTTTGAATTTTCGAAAGTATGATTTACTTCTATTTGTGGAAACTTAAAATTTTGAAATATTAAAATATAATTAACTTTGTGGATTATAATATTGTTATTATCATTATCATGTAATTAGGTAATTGTATTTTAAATAAAAATATAAATTATTTAGCAATTATTAAATTTTTTTGTTGTAATTAAGTTTATTTTTTATTGAAATTATAATTATGAGGAAAGGAGTTGAATTTCAGTTTGAAGGAATTAAACCATTTAAATTTTTCTAAGGTATGATTTTTTTTTATTTGTGAAAATTTTAAATTTTTTAAAATATTAAAATATAATTAATTTTGAAAATTTATGATATTGTTATTATTATTATCATATAATTTACTTTGATTTTATTTATGTAGTTTGATTTCATTATTTTTAATTTTTTTTGTTGAGATATTAGGTAATTGCTATTTTAAATGAAACTATAAATTTATTTAGTAATGATTAACTTTTTATTGTTGTAATTAAGTTTGTTTTTTATTAAAAACTATGTATTTAGTAATAATTGATATAAATTTGATACAATTCTATTTGATAATTTTTGTTTAATTTTTGTTTAAAGATTAGATAATGATGAATTTGAAAGAATTTTTGTTATAGGTAAATTTTCAATCAATTTAGTAGCATCATCATCATCATCATTGTCAAGCTTGCAAAAGGATCATATATCATCAAGGGTATTATCCTAGGTACTAAAATTTTATTTATCATACATTTAAAATATTATTAATTATGAATTTTATAACTAATAAATTAATGACTTTTTAATAGGATACTTGTCAGGAGTTACGATAGCAAAATTTTTTTTTAAGAACTGCATCCCTTAATTGTAAACTTTTTAGGAACATTCGGATTTGGCTATACAGTCTTAGTTAATTGATGCCAATATGAGCCTGGACTAATAAGTGCGTTGATTAAACGATGGAGACCTATGATGCACATGTTTAATTTTCCATGTGGTGAATGCCCGATCACTCTAGAGGATGTTGCACTTCAACTGGGATTACTAGTTGATGGCAAAGAAGTAAGAAAGAGGAGGCTGCTAGAATAGGATGACGTGTTTCATGATTTTTTGGGTGTGATTCCTCCAAATGACTAAAAAAATGGCTCAACAATCAAATTAACTTGATTGAATCTTTGGTCATCTCCTTGCAGATGAACTATATTACAAATAGAATATGCTGCTAGAACATACATGTTACGTTTAATTAAAAGAATGTTAATGCCCGATAAATTTGGAAATCGAGTTCATTTAATGTATCTTCCACTTTTGGAAGAGTTGATTTAGGTTGGAACTTATAGTTATGTTTTTCCTATTTAGGGTTCTTATATAAGGAACTCTTTGTGAAGCAATTGGAGGGATCCATGACATAGATGGTTGTTCGTAGACTCCGAATTTTGTCCACACCCTTTTCTCCAATAATCTGAAATATTCGAGAATAAGAATTGAGTGATCATTGCAGTAAAAGTCAACCTACTTCTTGTGGACTAAGTCGTTTCAAAACCTATTTGGCCATATCTAAATGGCCACTCACACATGCATCAAAAAGATTGCAATTTCGAGGTCTAAGAGAACAAACCCAAAATAAAAAAACAAATGTTGGAAAGGAAAATTAGCTTTCAAATTTATTTTTGAGAAATTTTGAAATTTATTTTTAGATATGATATCACAATCAAAATTTTCATTTTTAGAAAATTTTCAAAATCTTTTCACGAATTTTGCGAGTCAACTGTTATGTATTTTTACCAACATTCATGTGATATTTATGCTAATACTCACTCTAAAAATCTAAATGTTTGAGAAAAAGTTTCTATTGGCATTTTATATCACGAGGTGTGAAATATTATTTAATTTCAATTTTTTATAATACCACAAGTTTCTTGCTTGTGGAATTTTTTGGTAAAAGTTTTCCATGCTTCAGATTTTTGGTTTTTATCGATAAATATTTTGAGAAGTATATTGAACTTGGTTTGCCTTTTTTTCCAAACTTGAGCCTACTTTGGAATTCAACTTGCTTGTTTTAGTATGAAATTTTTGGTTCCTTAAGGCAATTTCCATAAAATCTTTCCGAGTTTAAGATTTTCAGCTTTTTTTAGACTTTCAAATTAAATATATTGAAATTCATTATTTTCATATATTAATTCAATTTTTGAATTTTCCATTTCTTTTTGATATGGAATTTCTTGCATAAACGTATTTTTTCATAAACATTTTAGGAGTTGGAATTTTCACTTGTCTTTCTTTCTTTCTTTCTTTTTTCATATGAGATATTTTCGATATCAATTACATTTTAAAAATAGAATTTCTTTTAGAATTCAACACTTAGGATATATAGGACTTTGAAAAATTGTCATAATTTTTAATCTCGATTCTCTAAAATTTTTCTAGATTCTTCATCCAAAATTTTCCAATTGGATTTTTGCATATTAATTCCATTAATTCAATTTTCTTTATGGATTTTTATTAAATTCCTACATGATGGATTCCTCACACATAGAATTTTAATTTATCTTCTCGAACACATGGATTTAAATCCAATTACTCTTTATAATTTAGTCCTTCCCTTCCCTTTCAATTTGCTTTTATTTTTTGTTAGAGCTTGTTACGTATTAAATTCCTTGATCCAACTTTTCCTTATGGTTTCTTAGTTGGAATTTTACATGATTTAATTCTTATTGAAATGTTATCACGTATAATATTTTAATTTATCCCTTGTGTCCATACATTTTTAATTTAATTTTTATTCCTTTCTATTTAATCTTTTTCATTTAATTTTTTTTCATTTGACTTTTAGTTAAGGATTTTTTGCACATGAATTTGTTTTTTCACATACATAATTGAACCCTACCTTATCTTAATTATTTATGGAGTTGTAAAAATTTTTTTCTCACCTAATTCCCCTCGAATGTAACTCAAGGTTTCTTTATTATACAAGTTATTAGATTACATATAAGTGTAAAATTAGTAGTAGCTAGGAATATTTTGTAACTCAAAGATAGAGATTAAATACAAGGCACCATGAAGCCCGGGAGATTGCAAGAAGCTTTCAAAAACTTTGTATTTAATCACCTAGGAAATTACCAAGCAATTTTCCTTTAATGGCTTAAGAAAACTGCATTAGATAGTAGTCCATAATAATCCAAGTAGTATGCATGACAAAAGATTTATTTTATGTGATATAATAAATGCTATGTATATAAATATGATGACATCTTAATTAAATGATAAAATAAACAAAAGAAATCCCTCGTACAATATTCAGTTACATGTTTTACGTGATAAAGATGCTTTCCATTATTCATAACAAGATATTGGAGTTCTAACTGAGGGTGATATGTTGAGTCACTGATGGTCACTTTCACCTGAACAACTTGAGTTATGAATAATGGGTTTACTTAACTAATGTTATATGGTTTGGATGTGTAGCGCTTGACCATATGATGTTAGAAATGATAGTTAGGTGAAATGTATGTGATGCATTTAGGCAAAGAGTTGCCACCTAACTGATCTAGGAGTTGGATAGAGATGCAATTGGTAAGCTATGTTACCTTCTTAACTAGGCTTGTTGTGATTTGTTGAGTTGCTCAAGGTTGCAATATGTTAAAGAGGATCTTAACCCACTAGAAATACATTGAAGACGTTTTTGAATAATAGTAAGGGCTATTATGTTGAAAAATTAGTGGGAGGACCAATTAAGATTTAATACCTCATCATTATTGGTTTGAAACATGAACTATACTTATTTTCATACTAGGTTGTTGATAATGGTATTTATATTAATTGTATTGCTGGGCATACTTGATGCCATTAGACTAAAGTGTTTGGATTGGTATGTTAAATTAAGAAAAGTTCTCAACAAAAAGGAAGGTTATTGACTTCTACATTAACATGATTAAGTTCAACTATTCTACTATTAATATTACCTCTTGGATGATAGATTCAAGATGTGAATCCCACTTATGCAATGACATAAGCTTGTTAAAGAATTATAGAAAATTAAGCTTAACAAGGTAATTCTTAGAATGGGCAATGGATTAAAAGTTAAAGCCACTGTCATCAAAATTGTACCTTCTCATTGCCTTCAGGCATGACCATGGAAATAAAAGAATGTCTTTGTGTTCCAAGATTGTCTACAAATATCATTTTAGTCTCAAACCTCACTGTGAATGATAATTTCAAGTTTAGGATGAAAGGTAATAGTTGCAAGATTATCTTAAATGACATGGCCTAGGGATCGACCTCATTATAGAAGAGCTATATATATTGGATCTAGAAATATACATGCTTAACAAAAATGCAAATAAAGCAAAGAGTAATGACCCAAGTAAACCCTGCATCTAGCTTTGTAGACTTGGTCATATAAATGAGACCTGAATAGCTAAGTTATATAAACAAGGCTATCTAGATCCATTTGATTATGAATCATATGCGCATATAAATGTTGTCTCCTTGGTAAGATGACAAAGTCACCTTTAAGTAGTAAAAGTGATAAAGCTATAGGTTTATTGGGCCTAGTACATTCAGATGTATGTGGACCAATGAATACTGTTAGCACTTGCAGTGGTGAATGAAATTAAAAAGGTGTGAATTAACTTCTCAAACTCACTTTGCAAATTAAAACTTTGATAAATGAAAATGGGAAATCTAAACAATAAGCTTTGGAGTGCAAGTTAGTTTAATAATAAAAATAATTAAAGAGTTAGGGAAAGAGAAACAAATATAAGTGTTTAGAAAAGTTTGGCATTAATTACCTAAATCCCCTACCTTGGCATCACTTGCCTCAGATTTCCCCAATTCACTAACTTGCATTGTCTACCTTTCAAGCTAAGGTATAACCATTACACTCTCTATCTTTTCCTTAAGGCTAAGATAGAACCTTCACCCTCTCTATCTTTTATGGCTAAGATCGAACCCTTCTCTACTTGTTAGTTGGCTAAGTAAGAAGCTTCCTTTTTACAAGGATCATGTGTAAACAAATAAAACCTCTAAAGGAAAAATGTTTACAAGAGTTTAGGCATAAAGAAAATGTATATCTAAGGATACAAAATTAAGAATACAAAGATAGCAAGAACTAATCTTATACAATTGTGAATTACTTAGAAGAAAATGTGTAAGAGATGTAAAATATTAAGCTTAATCTCTTGGTTCATCATGTTGCTGCAAGTGTTGGATAGGCTTATTTATAACCCCGTATATGAATATGGCCATGGGGAATGTTTGACGAAGAAATATAGCCATCATGAGTTTTATTTGAGTGATTCTTGTTTATTCCTGCCTAAATATATCTATATATTATCTATTTTTGTACAAAATTGAAGGGATGCCACTCCTATAAAGTCCTACCTCATGCATGTATTGGATTTCAAAATCAATATAAAAAATATAAAAGCGAAAGTTATAAATATCAAAACAACCAAACTTCCCTTCAAATCTTTAAGGAAGGACTTGCATGTAGTAAACATTAAGAATTTGAACAAATATCTGATCATCCATATGATCAAAAGTTACCTTGATTTTAGATGTTGAAATCTAAACGCAAAAGATTCCAAGAAGCTGATTTCTTGAAAGATTCTTGAAAGCCACAGGCATCATTCTTGTCTTACCACTAACGGTTATCGATACAGATAGTTGCTGAAACCTTTTTGAGACCTAGTGGTTCTCTAGTACTAGCTAGAAGGGTTATCAATCTTTAAACAAAAATATAATCTTTCTTGCTTTTCCAATTAAGAACCACAAACAATTTAATTATGAAGGTTGCTCAAAATAAAAAATAGAATAAAGGTATAAATGGTGGCAAGAGAGAGAAAAACCCTTATTTTTTTGTAACCCTTACAAATATATTTCCTTTCAAATTACATCAAAAAGAAAACTTCTAATTTTTCTATCCCAACAAGTCTTTATATAACATCTTAATCCTAGCCCTAGCTTGACTTTGGATGGTAGAGTTTTAACCTAATCAAAACTCCTAAATCAAGTGAAACTCTTTTCTTTGTTTTATTTATTTTACTTTAGCCAACCCTAGTTTCACAAACTATATGGTCAGCCCTTTTTTCCCATGGCTTAGCTGAAATCCATCATCCATATTGGGCCAAAGGATTTAGCCTAGCAAGCTTGGACCATATCTCAGGGTTTTGATGCAATAGGGGATAAATTGGCCAGATTTGTGTTCCCATGAATTTAATCCAATTAATTTAAATTCTCTATTTATCTAAATAAATGAAAAATATTTATTTAATAAATATAATTATCAAATAATTATAAAAATAAATAAATAAATTAGAAACACAATTTAGCTAGTATACATATATCCCTATGGATTTTATTACTGTAAAATCCTTAATTTAGTTAAAATTATTCTAACTTAATTTTAATATAATTTAATATTAATTATCAAATAATTAATATTACAAATAATATTTTTAGGGATTTTTTGTTCAAGACCTCGGATAAAAAATTTGATTCACTATCAAATCCTTAGTTTAGTAGAAATCCTATTTTAGCTAGGGCAAGGTCAATCCACCTTAATATAACTTGTATTAACTTAGGCATTATCTTAATAGGGCAATCTTATACTAATGTCTTAAATTAGACAACAAAATCCAGATTCCATTAATCTAATTTTTCTCAAATAATTGAACTTTCCAATTAAGTCATTCTTTCAAATTACCTTTTGTTTAATTAAGTCATACTTAATTAAATTTAGGATTTAATCAAATAGGCTCACCTTATTGTGTGTGACTATTTAGTTCCCAAAATGTTGGTAATGAACATAAATAATCTTATATTCATGTTTATAGATCAAGAGTGGGATCTATTAACCCATCATAACCACCCAAATGTTAAAGAGTTAGTGCGACCTTATAGAAACCTTTTAGTAACCAGCCTATCAATGTAATATGGTCCCTTCACCAGATATCCCAGATCGAGGATGAACATGACTTAATGCCTATCCAAACCTCTAGCGTATTAGTTCTTACAACTCATGGTTAGTGATCATGGATCTATGAGGAACTATTCCTTATAATCTTCTTATGCTCTGGCCAGAGAATTTAATCCAATTAACCATAGTTAAAATCATTTGAGATACACCTCCAATGTCATTCAGAATGATGAATCCTCTTTGGATCACTTATTTATCTACCATATGATTCATGCTATACCTAAAACCACTCTACCATAAGCATCCATCAATTATGGACCCGTTCATGATGGAATCAAAGCATAACACTGCTCATACTAGATGCTTGAGTGACTTATACCAAATGGAGTTCTAATTTAATCTAAGTTCAGTAAAGTTGTTTTCACAAAACAAGCACCTATATGCTATCCTCAAGTATCTATACTTCAACTTTTATGAGATCAAAGAGTTACAGAATCCCATGCATGGAGGCTTAGCACATACTAGTCTTTTTGCATTGTTAACACCTCGTCTTAACAATACGATAACTAGGAACATTTTTAGAAACACGGTGTTGATGCATAAGGATCTCATAATCATAATTGGCTTACTAACTTTGCAAGGCCATTGTGTTTCAAGGGCTTTATCCAATTACTATTTAAATGAGTGTCAATCACACCACTAACATAAAGGAAAACCAATGTTACTTAAGCTTTGTAATGTCTATGATGTTATTTAACCATGTATCCCATGTCTCAATCTGATTGGTTCAAGGGCATACACCAACAAAAATATAACCATTGAAAAAGCCATGTATCGATACAAATTATGAGTATATCAATTCAAACCAAGATGTATTGATACATTCCAAGGTTGTATAGATACACTCAAGGGTTTCATGAAAGTTTAGCTACTACAAAAAATTTTATGGATACATACACCTAGTGTACCAATACATTCATAAAAAAAATATCATCTTTAAAGTGTTTCTCATGACTTTAAAATATATAAAACTTATCTTAAAATTGTTTTATACTATTGAATGCATTAGGAACACATTTTTGAGTTAGTTAAGGAGTTAAAAACATTTTGGTATTTTTCTAAAGTATTTTCAAAATTAAATTCAAGGAAAAATACTATTTTGAAAATATTTAATTGCAAGATAATTAAGCTTAAGTTTTAGTTATCTCAAAACCAAGATTAATTCAAAGCTAATATAGCTAACAAATACAATTGCTAGAAATGAGTATTCTTACATCATTACCTTTACCAATGATTATTCAAGGTATAGGCATGTGTACTTAATGAAGAACAAGTTTGAAGTTTTTCAAAATTTCAAAGAGTATAGGGCTGAAGTAGAGAAACAAATTGGTAAGAGCATTGTAGCTCTTAGATCTAATCAAGAAAGAGAATACTTAAGTCAACAATTCTTGGATCATCTGGCTAAGAATAGGATTATGTTGTAATGGACTCTACCTAAAACTCCATAACATAACAGAGTGTTTGAGAGGAAAAACTAAACCTTCTTAGACATGGTTCATTCCATGATGTATGAGGGTAACCTATTGATATCCTTTTAGGAATATGCCTTACAAACTACTACTCATCTTTTACATAAGGTTCCATCTAAATATGTTGATAAGATAATATATGAGATATGGTAAGGTAAAAAGCTAAATTTATCTTATAAAAGGATTTGGGGATGCACTGCTTACGTGAAGCGTGTAGCGACTAATAAGCTTAGAGCAAGATCAGCCAAATGTAAGTTTGTGGAGTATCCTAAAGAAATCGTTGGATACTATTTTTATAATCCTAATAAGCAAAAAGTGTTTGTCTTAAAGGACAGACATTTTCCAAAGAAAAGAATTTTTACTTGAAAAGTCTAGTGTGAGTAAAATTGATCTTGAAGAAGT
>JBBYHL010449480.1:0-16285 GCA_038381835.1 Adansonia madagascariensis | reverse complement strand
GCTTTAAAAGGGTCCCACTGACTTATGGGCTTTTATAAATTTGCCACTCACTTGTGGGCTTTAAAAAGATAATACTGACTTATGGGCTTTAAAAGGGTGCCACTGACTTATGGGCTTTTATAAAGGTGCCACTGACTTATGGGCTTTGAAAAGATGCCACAACTTATGGGCTTTAAAAGGGTGCCACTGACTTGTGGGCTTTCAAGAAGTGCCACTAATTTGTGGGTTTTAAAGGGTGCCACTGACTTGTGGGGTTTGGAAAGGTGCCATTGACTTGTGGGCTTTGAAAAAATACCACTGACTTAGAAATCATTGCCCCCTCTCATGTCAGTGCTTCAAATTGAAAAAAAAATTGCCTAGACAAAATAAGGTGCCTACAGCTACCCTTCTTTGGCCGTTGCTAAGAATCAAGAATAGGGCAAAGATAAATAGACACTATTTTGTTCAGGGTGGAATGACACTCCCTTGAACACCTCCAAAGAAATAAATTATAATTAACTTCGCTCTGACAAGTGCAGTGTATTAGCAGCGATCCTGATAGAGGTTTAAGTGAATTTTATAGGGTTTGCCTCTCTACTAGGGTGTTAGGTTTTTAAAGGTTTAACCCTCTTAGGCATGTATAGAGTAACGTGAATTTTTGATGTGGGCGCGGCCAGCTTATACAGGCTTTAACTTAAACTTAGGTGCCACCAACTCGTATGGGCTTTGATTCAAGTGTTGCAAGTTTGTGTAGGCTTTGACTTAGACTTGGGTGCTACCAGCTTGTATAAGCTTTGACTTGGACTTGGTGCCACTAACTTGTGTAGGCTTTGGTTCGGGTGCTGCCAACTTGTGCAGGCTTGGACTTGGACTTGGGTGCCACCAGCTCATGTGGGCTTTGAAAGATGCCACTGACTTATGGGCTTTGAAAAGATGCCACTAACTTGTGGGCTTTAAAAGGGTGCCACTAGCTTGTTGGCTTTTATAAAGGTGCTATTGACTTATGGGCTTTGAAGAGGTCCCACTGACTTATGGGCTTTCAAGAGTGTCACTGACTTGTGGGCTTTTATGAAGGTGCCATTAACTTTTGGGCTTTGAAGAGGTGCCATTAACTTATGGGCTTTAAAGGGTGCCACTGACTTGTGGGTTTTGAAAAGGTGCCATTAACTTGTCGACTTTGAAAAGATGTCATTGACTTGTGGGCTTTAAAAGGGTGCCATTGACTTATGAGCTTTTGTAAAGGTGCCACTAACTTATAGGCTTTAAAGAGTGCCACTGCCTTGTAGGCTTTTCTAAAGGTGCCATTGAGTTATGGCCTTTGAAGAGGTGCCACTAACTTATGGGCTTTAAAATGGTGCCGCTGACTTGTGGGCTTTGTAAAGGTGCCACAAACTTATGGGCTTTGAAAAGATGCCATTAACTTATGGGCTTTAAAAGGGAGCCATTAACTTATGGGCTTTTATAAAGGTGCCATAGACTTATGGGCTTTAAAAATATGCCACTAACATGTGGGCTTTAAAAGGGTGCCATAGTCTTATGGGCTTTTGTAAAGGTGCCACTAACTTGTGGGCTTTGAAGAGGTGCCACTGACTTATGGGCTTTAAAGGGTGCCACTGACTTATGGGCTTTTATAAAGGTGCCACAAACTTTTGGGCTTTCAAGAGGTGCCATAGACTTCTAGGCTTTGAAAAGATGCCACTGACTTATGGGCTTTAAAAGGGTGCCACTGATTTATCAGCTTTTGTGAAGGTTTCATTGACTTGTGTGCTTTAAAGAAGTGCCACTGACTTATGGACTTTGGAAAGATGCGCTAACTTACGGGCTTTAAAAGGGTGCCACTAACTTATGGGCTTTTGTAAAGGTGCGCTGACTTATGGGCTTTGAAGAGGTACCATTGACTTGTGGGCTTTAAAGATTACCACTGACTTATAGGCTTTTGTAAAGGTGCCACTGACTTGTGGCCTTTGAAGAGGTGCCACTGACTTATGGGGTCTAAAAAAATGCCGTGGACTTAGGGGCTTTAAAAAGTACCACTGACTTGTGGGCATTTGTAAAGGTGCCACTGACTTATGGGCTTTGAAGAGGTGCCACTAACTTGTGGGCTTTGAAAAGATGCCACTGACTTATTGGCTTTAAAAGGGTGCCACTAACTTGTGGGCTTTTGTAAAGGTGCCACTAGCCTATGGGCTTTGAAGAAGTGCCATTGACTTATAGGCTTTGAAAAGATGCCACTGACTTATGGGCTTTAAAAGGGTGCCATTGACTTATGGGCTTTTACAAATGTGCCACTGACTTATGGGCTTTGAAGAGGTGCCCCTGACTTGTGGGCTTTATAGATTGCCACTGACTTGTAGGCTTTTGTAAAGGTGCCACTGAGTTGTGGCCTTTGAAGAGGTGCCACTGACTTATGGGCTTCGAAAAGATGCCACTGACCTGTGGGATTTAAAAGGGTGCCATTGACTTATAGGCTTTTGTAAAGGTGCCACCGACTTATGGGCTTTGAAAAGATGCCACTAACTTGTGGGCTTTAAAAGGGTGCCACTGACTTATGGGCTTCAAAAAGATGCCACTAACTTGTGGGCTTTAAAAAGGTGCCATTGACTTGTGGGCTTCCATAAAGGTGCCACTGACTTGTGGGCTTTGAAAAGATGCCACTAACTTGTGGGCTTTAAAGGGGTGCCACTGACTTATGGGCTTTTGTAAAGGTGCTACTGACTTGTGGGCTTTGAAGAGGTGCCACTGACTTGTGGGCTTTAAAGGGTGCCACTGACTTGTAGGCTTTAAAATAGTGCCACTGACTTGTGGGCTTTGAAAAGGTGCCACTGACTTATGGGCTTTGAAAAGATGCCACTAACTTATGGGCTTTAAAAGGGTGCTAGTGACTTGTGGGCTTTTGTGAAGGTGCCACTAGCTTATGGGCTTTGAAGAAGTACCACTGAATTGTGTGCTTTCAAAAGATGCCGCTGACTTATGGGCTTTAAAAGGGTGCCACTGACTTATGGGCTTTTGCAAATGTGCCACTGACTTGTGGGCTTTAAAGAGGTGCCACTAACTTATAGGCTTTAAAGAGTGACACTGACTTGTAGGCTTTTATAAAGGTGCCATTGACTTATGGCCTTTGAAGAGGTGCCACTGACTTGTGGGCTTTGAAAAGATGCCACTAACTTATGGGCTTTTAAAGGGTGCCACTAACTTATGGGCTTTTGTGAAGGTGCCACTGACTTGTAGGCTTTGAAATGATGCCACTGACTTGTGGGCTTTAAAAGGGTGCCACTAACTTGTGGGCTTTTGTAAAAGTGCCATTGACTTGTGGGCTTTGAAAAAGTGCTGACAACATTTTTTCATAAAACTTCTAATAGAAGTTTTTCTTAACAAAAGTTTATGACAAAATTTCTCGATGAAAGGGCTTTAACACTAGTTCTTGGCAAAATGCTTGACAAAGCTTCTGATGAATGTTCTCGATAAAAGTTTTTGACGATAGTTTCTGGACAATAGTTTCTTGACATTAGCCCATTGACAGTAGTTTCTTGATAAAAAGGGCTTTGACATAAGGTGATAGGAGAAAAGAACCTTACTTGAATGACACTTGGTTTACGAAGCTTAAAGTACTTACCAGGAATTCCTTGGAGGTTCAGTATACCTGACTTAGAGTGATATTGTAAAAATGATGATGCATGATGGTAATGTGAATGCATGATGTGGAATGCTATCATGATTGCATGATGTGAAGTCTAATACGGGAGATAGCCATAGTTTTTCTTGTACGTCATTCAAATTCTCATAGAGATGGTGATTCATCTTTGTTACAACTATGGACTGGAATTTTGCCAATCCTACTGGGGATTGTAAGTTATCCCAGCTTCAGTGGGGATTATAGGTTATCTCGGCATCATTAGGGATATGACAAAAAATCTATTCTTAAGAATTTGGATTATTATATTTTTCGATTTGAGAGGTTTAATAATTTTCCTGACAATTGAAAGGCATTTTCAACAATTTGGATAATGTTTGACTGATTAGGTTGATGTCTCTGGTTTTGATAGGATTCTGACTGAACGCATGGGTCGATTTTTGGTTAGCTTAAAATGCTTTTTTTCTTGAGATGTGGCTTGTGAAAGCAAGAAATGGTTTAGTGTATGGTCATGCCAAGTTGGTGTTTGGACGCTAAAAGTGCATGATCTTGACGATTAGGGCATGGGTAGAGTTCCCTATGCTTTTCTTTGCCATTCGATGTAATATCGAGATGTCCTAATGCATACTTCAATTGATTATCAGACATTATCAACCAAATGACAAGTGTAATGTGAATTGTACAGGGGTTAAAAGAAATAAGGCAATATTTATTCATGACGACAAAGAGATACAACTTGGTATACTATTTGACAAACAAGTGATCCAGTGGCAAGAAGTATGATCTTTTAGGTAGAAGATGCCTTTGACAATCATGACATGGATGTTCCTTAAATACTTTTCAGGATTTTTCTCTAAAAATAAATGTGACTAGTATAAGCTAATCTTCGGAAGATCTCTAGGATTGCTTTGCATTGTCCTGTAGGTACTCTTAGTTTATGCCCTATCAAAATTGATCTTCTCAAGTAACCCTTGTAGGTTTTCAACTGTAGTCGGGTTGGCTACCCAGATGCCCTTTTTGGATTTTCATCTGGACCCCTTTTTGTTTTCTTTTTTTTGTTTTTTTCTTTTTGTTTAGTTTTTTTTTTGCTTTTTTATGTTGTTTGCTTTTTTGTTTTCGTTTTTTTTTTGTTTTCTCTTCTTTTTTAAGGATGCCTTTTGAGGTTTTCGCCCTCTAAATGTAGTATTTCTTGACAGAATCTGAGTTGATTGGGTTAGGCAAGACATTGCCATCCATTTTTAACTAGATTAGGGCCCTTTCGGAGAAGGCTTGCTTCATGACATACGGTCTTTCCCAATTAAGGGTCTACTTGCCTCGTACATCTTTGTGAATTGGAAGGATCTTCTTCAATAGCAATTCGCCTGGGTGAAATTGTCGTGGGTGCATCTTTTTGTCGTGGGCTCGGATCATGCATCTTTGATACATTTAACCATGGCAGATGGCTTTCATGAATTTTTCCTCAATAAGGTTGAGCTGGTCATATCTGTTCTTGACCCATTCAGCTTCTTCAAGGTTGGTTTCCATCAAGACTCTGAGAAAAGGTATCTCAACTTTGATAGGCAGTACAGTTTCCATCCCATAGATAAGAGAAAATGGGTTCGCACCCATGGAAGTGCGAATTAAGGTCTGATAGGCATAAAGTGCAAAGAATAGCTTATCATGCCAGTCTTTATAAGTCTCAACCATTTTCTCAACTATTCTTTTAATGTTTTTGTTGGCTGCCTCAGCTGCCCTATTCATCTTTGGGTGATAAGGGACATAATTATGATGCTAGATCTCAAACTGTGAACAGACTGCTTGTATCATCTTATTGTTTAAGTTGCTTGTGTTGTCTGTGATGATTTGGTTCGGGAGGCCATATCTACAGATGATGTCCCACTTGACAAACTTAGAGACGGTCGATCTAATGACATTAGCATACGAGGTAGCCTTCACCTATTTGGTGAAATAGTTGATCATTACCAAGATAAAACGATGCCCATTAGAAGCTTTAGGGGTGATTAGCCTGATCACGTCCATGCCCCACATGGAGAAGGGCCATGGAGCCATCATGACGTGAAGTGGTACTAGAGGGACATTGATCTTGTTTGTATAGATTTGACACTTATGGCATTTTCAGGTGCAATTGATGTAGTCTCTCTCAAGGGTCAACCAGTAATAATCCACTCTCATGATTTGCTTGGCTGTCCAATGTCCATTAGCATGTGTGCCACAATCCCTTCATGAACTTCTTCTAGAATCTTTTTGGCTTTAGCAGTGTCAATGCATCTGAGCAATACTTAATCGTGACTCTTTTTGTATAAGATTTTTCCATCGAGAACAAATCCCATAGCCAGCCTTCTAATAGTCCTTTTATCAGTCTCGGTTGCATGTTTGGGATATTGCTGATCCTTGATGTAACGAAGGATATCATAGTACCATGGTAGGCCATTCTCTTTTTTGACACTATGACAATGAACTAAAGTTGTATAGATGCTCATCTGGATGGGAGCAACATCCGACTCTTGGTTGACTTTAAACATAGATAACAAGGTAGACAAAGCATTAGCTATTTGGTTCTCTTCTCAAAGTAAGTGTCAAAAACTAATATCACCATATTCTTTCTTGAGCTCTGCTATCAGCTTCCCATACTGCATTAGCTTGGCATTATGAGTTTGCCATTCTTCTTTCAATTGGTAGATGACTAGGGTTGAATCACTGAACACCTGAAATATCTTAATATTCCTCTCAATGGTGCTTAAAGCCCCATGACATAAGCTTCATATTCGGCGATATTATTCGTGCAGCCAAAATTTGGCCTTGCTATGAATAGATAATGACTCCCATCGAGTGACATCAATATTGCCCTAATTCTATGTCTTAGAGCATTTGATGCACCATCAAAATACATCTTCTAGGATTGATCTTGGTTAGAGGCATCTTCGTATTAAGAAATGCACATTAGATCTTCATCTAGGAAGTTAAAATTTAAGGGTTCATAGTCATCTGCCACTTGACTTGCCAAAAAGTCAGCTATTGCACTACCCTTGATGGCCTTTTGACTAATAGGCAATGTCATATTCAGAAAGCAAGACTTACCATCTAGCTAGCCTTGCTGATAGTGTAGGGGCTTCATATAGATACTTGATAGGATCAAGCCTTACAATCAACCATGTGGTGTGATACAAAATGTACTGCCTAAGTCTATTGGCTGTCCATACTAAAGCAAAGCATAACTTCTTGACTGTGGAGTAATTACACTCATATTCCATGAATTTTTTCCTTAAGTAGTAGGTTGCTTGTTCCTTCTTTCCTGATTCATCATGCTACCCTAATACACAACCCATAGACTTGTCAAAGACTGCCAAGTAAAAGATTAAAGGTTGACTAGGCACTGATGGTACCAACATAGGCGGGCTTGATAGATAATGTTTGACTTTATCAAAAGCTTCTTGACATGACTTGTTCCACTCTCCCAGATTTTGTTTGTGAAGGAACCAAAAGATAGGGTCGCATTTGTCAGTGAGCTGGGATATAAATCTAGCAATGCAGTTTAGTCTCCCTAAAAAGCTTCTTACTTCCTTTTGGGTTTTAGGTGGTGGCATATCTTGAATGGCTTTGACTTTGTCTGGGTCAACTTCAATCCCTTTTTTGCTGACTATAAAGCCTAGAAGCTTACCCGAAGTGACTCCAAAGGTACACTTGGTAGGATTTAATTTGAGTTTAAATTTTTGTAGCTATTGAAAAAGTTTCTGAAGGTCTGTAACATGCTCATCCTTATTCCTTGACTTGGCAATCATGTCATCAATGTAAACCTTAATATTTTTGTGCATCATGTCATGGAACAGGGCTACCATGGCCCGTTGATAGGTTACCCCAGCATTTTTGAGTCCGAAGGGCATGACATTATAGCAAAATATCCTCCATATAGTTACAAAAGTTGTTTTCTCCACGTCTTCGGGCACTATCTTAATCTGGTTGTAGCCTGAGAATCCATCCATGAAAGAGAACAGAGAGTTCTTGGTTATGTTGTCTACCAAAGTGTCGATATAGGGTAACGAGAAGTTATCCTTAGGACTAGCTCGATTCAAATCTTGATAATCAACACGCATTTGAACTTTACCATCTTTTTTTAGGACTGGGACTATATTGGCAACCCATTCTAGATATTTAGCTACTCTAGTAAACCCTGCATCAAACTGCTTTTTGACTTTCTCTTTAATTTTGAGAAGCATTTTTAGCTTCGTCTTTCTTGACTTCTACTAAATCGGTTTGCATCCGGGCTTGATGGGAAGCTTGTGACCACTATATCAGTGTCTAGTCCTGCATGTCTTGATATGACCAAGCAAATACATCTTGATATTCTTAGAGTAATTCTATCAACTTCATCCTAGTCGTTGACTTTATTAAGGTTTTGATTTTAACCTCATTTCAATCCTTCTGAGTACCCAGATTTATCACTTTTGTTGGGTCTTTATGGGGCATGATCTATTTCTCCTCTTGCTCAACTAATCGTAAAAGGTCTGTTAGTACAGAGCTCTTTTCAAAATCCACTTTAGGATCAACTTTACTAGTGCAAATTGAGTGTTCAAAATTGATCTTCAAAGACCCATCAGACACAGCCATGTCACTGTCGTCAGGCCACCTGAAACGGTGAAGAAATAGATATTGCGAAAGGCACACACACAACCTTGGGATTCAGATAAGAATGGAGGCAAAAGAGTAATTGAGACAAAGAGATTGAAAAGCGATGTAGGCATACAATATGGAATGATATAAGCAAAAGTCATTTCATCGATAATGTTCAATAAAAAATGCCTTTTACATAGGACACCTACTTGCCTTTAGGCGAGGGCAGGTAGACTTTCATTTCTTAACATTACATGAAAGGGACAAGAAAAGTGTAGGAGCTGCCATCATGACCCCATCATCAAAATCAGGTCTTGGTGGAAGGATACAAATTCTATGGCTTATTATCGATCATGTTTGCAGCTGGCTTAGTATGATTTGGTAAAGGATTGGCAGCAACATTTGGTCCTTGGTTAATCCTAAACTGCAAGACTTTTGAGTTGATTAGATTTTGCATATTTCATTTGAAATACATGCAATTCTCAATGTTATGCTCCGCTACCCAAGTATGGTATTCACAGTGGGCGTTAGGGTTATACCATTGCAGGTATAGTGGCTTCTTTTTTGGGACATAGATTAGGGCCACTAAATGATTTTGGAGCAAGGTTTGGCAGAGCCCTTTATAGGTCATAAGGATGGGATCAAAATAATATCTTTGGCATCTCGATTGTCAGGTGCATTATTGGTTGTTTGATTGGTATTTTGGTGGACTTATGGAGGGTAGCTTTATGGTGGGTTGGATAGGATTGCAAAGGATAGGTTGTAGGTTATGGCATTAATTGGCTAAAAGTGTATAGTGATAGGGTGAGAATACAGCATGCTTAGGTAGTAAAGGTCAGGTATTTGATGCTATTTTGGCTGAGATGATCTAGCAATACTTATGGCATTGGCCTCTTCTTCTTTCTTTTTACTTGCAATAGGCTTTTTGCCTGATCTAGACATTTCCCCGGCTGATATTCTACCACTCTTAATGGCTGCATCAATCATTTCTCTTGAGAGGACTAGGTCTACGAATTTTTTGGTGGCATTTCTTATGAGCTTCTCGTAATAAAGAGCATGTAAGTTGTGAACGAAAGTGACTGAAATCTCTTTTTCTATAAGAGGAGGCTGGATTAGGGCTGCTTCCTCTCTCCACCTTTAGGCATATTGCTTAAAACTTTTAGTGGATCTTTTCTCAAAATTCACTAGGGAAAGTTAATCCGACACATGCTGGTATTGATTTAGAAAGGCCTTAGTCAAGTCGGCCCATGATTGGATTTTTACATTGTCTAGCTCGATATACCACTGACCTGCTACCCTGATGAGGCTATGCTAGAAGCAATGGATGATGAGATTTTCATCTTTCTCATACTCGGCCATCTTTCATAGGTACATTTGGATATGGATAGAAGGGTCGATGGTTCCATTAAACTTTTCAAACTCTGTGACTAAATTTTAGGGGAATGATAAGGTTAGACACCAAAGACAATGATTACGCATCAAGAGCTCCAAACTTGTTATTCCCCTCGATAGCTTGGAGGCATTTTTTCAGTAGCTGGAATTTGTTCACTTCTTCCATAATCATGGTGGACTTTTGACCTTCTATTTCCTCTGGTTCCTCATGGACAAAGGTTATATTATCTACCAATGAGACTCCTAGTTCACCCTTTAAGTGCCGGGAATGAATTGACTTTCCGTAACAGGATTAAGGTAGATGACTGGCAGAGCCTGAGCAGTAAGTGTAGGAGCAGGCCGTTGTTCTTGTCTAGTTTCCCCTTAGGCAAGCTCTGGATTATTAGTATGGGGATTTTCATAGAGGCAGTCATTAGTTCCATAAGTTTTGTGATTTGATTTTGCATTTTGTTTTCCTGACAAAGCATCTGGTCTTGTGATTCTTTAACCATTAGCTCAAGTCACTCAATATGAGCTTCATGATTTGCTTACGGCGGTGCGTGATGTAAGGTTCCATGTTCCTGATTGATCTTGGAATCCCTTGCACTTTTATGGCCTAATTCCCATATTAGACTTTTATTTAAAAATGTATTTCTTGATGAGCATTTATGATGCAATGACGAGTTAAGATAATGAATGAATGATGCAAGTGTAATGAAAAATGGTGAAATTAAATGTGCATATGCATTGGAGACAATTGATTCTTGGAACAACTTCGTCAATAATATCATTCATAGAGTCACAAAAGGGTTTCTTCTTTTACGACATGATTGCATCTGAGAGTATCTAACGTGATTACATTATGTAATCACACGATCAAGAAAACTCTAAAGTTGTTGCTCACGATCTCCAATAGGTATGATGTATTGCCTTATGGACCGAGCTACTTCAATCATGTCATCCACCTCTCATTGAGTGATCTAAACTTGTTCAGTGAGGTGCTGATGTTGTTCTTGGTAGTTTAGACATGGTTGGTCGATTATCGCTTGCCAATCTAGTTCACGTTACTAAAAAGCCTTATTAGTTCATTGATATGGCCTTGATGATCTGAAGAGACTGTTCTAACTCCTGGATTCAGTGAGTGAGGGCTTCATTTTCAACCCTGGCAACTCTTGCATCTTGTATTTGGGCCTTGAGTATTTGATTCCTTCGTTGGTAGGTGGAAGCAAGAGCATGTGCCCTCTTAAATTTTTCTTTACTTGTTCTGACTTTCTCCTTTTACTGATTCAACTTGCGATTGAGAGTGGTAACTTTTGCTTCCCATTCGACTGATGTCTTACCTATATGTCGTGACTTATTAGGTTTTCAGAGTGTTACATAATCCTTGGTTAGGCTCTCAAGGTCATCTTTGAAGCGATCTCTTTCTTTAACGACTCGATCCATTTCACCGCTCCTAAAATAGATATCTATCTCTAGCTAGCCATTTTCCTCCTTAAGTCGAGAGATTTATGTAGCAAAGTATGCTTTTTCTCACTTGAACTCCCTCCTAGGTAGCTCGATCTCAGAAGGTAGTTCCTCTATTGGGATTTGTAGTATCCCAGAATTAGGTGGTGGCAATGGATCATTGATATAGCGGAGTCTCCATTCTTCGTATCTAGGCGTGGTGGGGCTTCCTCTCTAGTATCTTTCCATACAATGGATCTTCTTCCAAGCTTGGAAAGCTAACTGGACTTTTGCTTTATAATTAGGCTCTCCATATTCAAAATCCCAATGTCCCAAGTCTTCGAAGAACGAGATGAATTGCTGGCACTAGAACTGACGCAATACTAATAGAAGAGCATAACTGGTATTTCCCTATAATCCTAGGAATGGTACATAAGTGTAGTTTCCACATCTATACATAATCGACTGAGGGAACACCCATAGGGCTTTTTGCTTGATTTCTTTCTCCTTGACATTTCGTAATTCCTTGACCTAATGCTTTCTGTCTTATCTTGATGACATTCTTCCTTTAATGCCATGGAAAGAGGACTGATCTTGAAGAAGAAATTTTACCTGACTCTCTTTTTTCTAACACAGAGATGACCTTGGAACCATATCTGGAGCAATGGGGCACACCTAATAAACCTTTTTGTTCCTATTCTTTTACAAAAGATGAGGGCATGAATGGTTTTGGCAATAATGGCAAAAGAAGGGTTGATGTTGCAATATAGGTAAGAAAAAAAATCTGTGACTACCAACTCTACATAACCCAAAGTCTGGGAATATAACGAGCCTGTAAATTGCTAGAGCATAGACATCTTGAGCTTTCTTTTGATCAAAAAGATTAACCATACCCTCTTTCAAGTTGGCCCAAGAAATGAATTCGCTTTTCCCTTTTACTTTGACGTGACTATTAACCCATGCTTTTATGGCTACAAGAATTTGCCTCAACCTCTTCTTGAACGGAGGAGGCGTTAGCGCTTTGCAATAAATCTGGTTTGACTTAGCCCTTTTTATGTTGAGCAGAGCTGTGTACTCATCAATGGTAGGGACTAAATCTTATTGGTTGAAGGTGAAACATTGGTAGGCTAAATTCTAGAACTATGTTGCTACTCGCAACAAGCCATCATCCAACTGAACTCAAAGTAAAAGAGCTATATCCCCGTACTTTTTAGTAAAGGCTTCTTTCTCGTTGTTATCCTAACTGTCCTAAATGTGCTTTAATTCTCAACAATCACTCTAACAAAAACTAACCTTGACCTCTTCATGCATTTCTGGGATGTAGTTGGGCTTTAGGATGTCACCTTCTTGACGTTGGCAACCTTCTGACCATGTTCTGACATTTTCGAAGGACTCGATAATGGAGATAAGTTGTTGCTCCATAAATGATGCCCCTTGCTGAACACCGAACCAGAACAATTATCCCAAAATGATGATAATCATGATGGTTATGATGAAATGATGCATGCACCAAAACACAAACAAAGGGAAAATAAGTTGGTGGAACCTATAGGAGACAAATGTAAGGAAATAGAGAATTTAAGAACATCAAAACAAAAAATTCATAACATGTCTTAACCAAGGTGGTGAGACGAGAAATGGGTAGCATTTCAATATGCCAGGATGCAATCTACCCTTCATGAGGTGATACAATATCTTATTTTGATGGAAAAATAACTGACCAGTAGTAATATTCGTTTATCACCACTAATGCAAATGCACGTTAAGCCGTGACTCAGACAGCATAATAGCTTATAGTATAGACATTTGGGACGATGGTTTTTTGTTCACCATCACTTATTTACATAAAGGTTAGCCATCGTTTGCGTGGCATGAAGGCATGCCTTGATAAATGATATAAATGAAGATACGGGTGACAATTGTATACTCAATGTCACCTACATAATTATGTAAATAAGAGTAAAGGTTAGGAATGTTTCCCTAAGTGACCCTATTCTCTAGGTATTCTAGGAGCGTTTTGGTATGGTTTGACATGGTTTAGCTCGTAGGGCTCACTATATAAGGTTTAAGTTGACACCTAAATAGGTATCCAAATTGCTCCTCTATTCGATAAGGACAGTCGAAGGACCTCGATCCTAGACCCACCATGGGTTTGGTGGAATAGGTTCGATCCGTTGGATGTATTTCCCTATGCAAATGCGGAGGGTTACTCACAAAGGCAGATAGCTCATTTCCTCCTAATTATTGGGTTATAACCATGCCATGGAGTTTGGCAGGACACTAATGCATATGCAAGTGCATGTGCATGACGAGGAAACGATCGAAACCTTTTTGTTTACTTTTGTATTACCATTTTTATTAAATTGATGATTATTCGAAAATAAAAAAATCTTGACAATCATGCCAAACAAAAGATTAGTTGACAAAATGAAAAAAGGGTCATAGTTAATTAATGATCGAAGATCGAAAGAACCATGAACCTAGCAAGACATGGCTAGTTATTAGCCTAACTCTCTATACTGTCCCCAGTGGAGTCGCCAATCTATGGCAACGTACCCCAAGGTGGATCCTCATGGATCTATGGGTGCGTATGACTTAAAATATTTTTCTGACTTGGAAATGTCTTATTAACCGAGACTTTTCTTTCGCAATGTGATGAGAGCGAGAATGTACGAATTCTCGACTTGTAATATAGTGAAGGGGACCATAAGATGAATCGCTCATCTTATTGGTCTCAGATGACCATCATGAAATGGCCAACGCATGGAGTCACCACCGATCATTTTGGGCTAGGCATGATTGCATGCCTATTGAAACCTATCATAACTCAAAACATCGATCCCATGGTCTACGTAGTACAAAGATTCACCATTTGGGTTTAGGAGTTGGTTATGCACGATGAGGTACAAACCTCTTCGTGACATCTGAAATCGATACCTTACTAGCTATGTCTTATCCAGTTTCAGTTCTTTCAATCTTAACTTGTCATTATTTTGATATAACCCTCTTTTAATGCATGAATCTTTTAGAAATACAAATCTAGGTTCTGATGAAAAAGATTTAATCTCATATACGCCCCACAAAGATAAGGAAAATAGAAAATTTTAATTAAATGACCTCTAGATTTTGTTTTGAAAATAAAATATTCCTCTTTGGGCACTGGAGAGATACCCACACAGAACATTACCTTTAATTTGATTTGAAATGATTCGAAAACATGAATGCAAATAGTCATCACAAAGAAAGCACGTTAGTGAGGCAATAAATGAAGTAACATAACTTGGATCATTCAATGCAATGATAAAGAAAAGGAATGGACTATTGAAATTTATCTCATAATTGGCATCAATTATTTGGGAATAATCGAGTCGACAATTTTCAAGATGCATTTGGGTTTCTTGATTGAACGAGATTTGTTTGACATATTCATGGAAGTCTGAGAAAAGGAAAAAAATTAATTGTAGTTGAAAGACAGGGTTAGAATATCCCTTCAAAAAGGTAGGGTTGGAGTATCCCCGTGGATGATAAATAATTTTGACAAAGGAGGATTTTTAAATCTTGACAATGTTGAAAAGCGAGGTTAGAGTATCCCCTCGGAAGGTCGAGGTTGGAGTATCCCTGTTGATGACAAATTATTTTAACAAAGGTAGATTTTTTAATCTCGACAATTTTGAAAAATGGGGTTGGCGTAACCCCTTGAAAGGTCGAGGTTGGAGTATCCCTATGAATAACAAATATTTTTGATAAAGGAAGATTTTTAAATCTTAAAAATTTTGAAAAGTGGGGTTGGAGTATCCCTTTGAAAGGTGAGGGTTGGAGTATCCCCAAAAGTGACATATCTAACACTCTTTAAAAAAGTCAAGTTGGAAAAATTAAGTTGACAAAACTTTGTGATTTAGAAAATGAGTGAGCATGTTGACAACTTTTGGGAAAAAAATTACTATAAACAAGGATGGTAAAGATGTAAAATATGTTTGTGCCTCGATACGAGCCTGTGGGAAGTCAAAGCATATTCTCGAGTCTGAACAGGGTGATACAGAGGCATTCGAATGTCTCAAGACGAAATTCAGGAAAACAACTCAATTTTGACCATAACCAAAAATAGGGGATAGCATTGCGCTATCCTGCTTCCTAAATTTATTCTAAATTGGTTTGAAGGTTTTAGAGGATGGACAAGATACCGTTAAAAAGGTAACTTGATGAAGGTCAACCTAAAAATATTCCCAATATCCCAAAAAATCACATTCCAAGGGAATAAATTTTCAATTTTGGATTCATTACACTGCTGGCGAGGCATATGAGGGACAAGGTGTGTCAAAATTTGAAAAATCACCCAAGACTCATTTCGTATCAAAAAATTGCAAATAATACCTTTTTGAAAAGGAAATTTCATGAATGTTTTAGGAAAAATGTTTGAAAATTTTGGAAAAATGATCTAGGGGTGAATAAGACATCATTTTAAGATAATTCAACATACTTTGAGAGAAAAATATAAAAAATTCATGAAAAATTGTTTAGGATCTTAAAGTGATTTTTTAATTTGCAACAGTTATGCTGCCAGCAAGGGATAAAGTAAAGCAGAGGATATTTCTTATTTTCTTTATGTTTATGGGTCCAAATTCATGTCATCGACATTCAAACGTCCATGACTGAAGGGAAAGAGTGGCATGAGCATCACAAACTCATTTGCATAGCCCCAAAGTATTTTAGGACGATGAAAAAGCTCGTTGATCATACCACTCAAGGTTTCAACTCAAAAACAAGGCACGAACATTTTGGGAACAGGTGTAAGGCCATTTTTGTTGCAAAATTAGAAGATTTGAGCTCGTTTAACTAGGATTCCAAATATGGAAAACTTAATTTTCCCTAAGATGTTTTGCTAACTTTAAGGAAAATGCTAAGTTCATGCTAATCATCATTGGTTGAGGTTAACATACTTGGCTTGGGGAGGTTTTGAAAATTAGTTTTTGATAGCCATCAAACATGCGTTCAGACAAGGAGAAGACAGTGAACATATAAGGGGATGGCACATAAAATGAATGAAGATGCTAACTTTACCAATGGTCTAGACAAAGAAAGTGTTATGCATTTTGACAAAAAAATGTTATGGATGCTAAAAATGATAATGATTCATCAAGCTAATGTATAAATGTGCTTGAAATGTGTTAGGCTAATAATTCATACATGGATTAATCATAACAAGATGCATGGATATGGCATAAAATGCATGAGTAAGAGCTATCAAAATAATAA